>JAOXNO010000007.1:5606825-5616979 GCA_028565335.1 Limnodromus scolopaceus
CTCTTCTCCCAAGTCACAGGTGATGGGACAAGAGGAAATGGCCTCAAGTTGTGCCAGGGGAGGTTCAGATTGGATATTACGAAAAAATTTGACACCAGAAGGGTTCTTAAGCCTTGGAATGGGCTGCCCAGGGAAGTGGTTGAGGCACCATTCCTGGAGGGATTTAAAAGATGGGTTGACACAGTGCTTAGAGACATGGTTTAGTGATGGTTTTTATCAGAGTTAGGTTGATGGTTGGATTAGATGATCTTAAAGGTCCCTTCGAACCTAGATGATTCTATGATTCTATTCTATGATTCTATGAAAACGCTCCCTCGTGCCTCTTTCTTCCAAGAGAAGAGAGGGGGAAAGCCTTGAAATCATTACCGACCGCTGATTGCGCCTCCCAGTTGATTAGCTGGTGTACAAGCAGAGGGGCAGCAAAGCTCCTACAGCTGCGGGTCTCGCTCTCTTAGAAACTGCACGCTTGGGTTCTTGCTGCATTCTTAAGTTACCTCTAGGTAAATGCTGGGGAAACATTCTCAGGCTCATCATACCCATATTCACCCAGATGTTGGACTGCTGCGTGCGAGCGGCCGGCTGCTGCCTCAGGAAGAGCAGGTAGCGAGGGAATAACTCCAGCTCAGGCACGTTGGTTTTGCTGTTTTTGATCACCTAGTAAAGAGGGTGAAAACACATTTTAAGAGGCTGCTGTTCCAAACGTGTAGGGAACCCCAAAGGGAATTAATGATTAAAGCAGATGGTTAAAAAAATAAAGTATGTTTTACTAGGAGATGAGAAATCCTCTGAACTTCTTATGTGGTCTTAGGCAAATATCCACAGGAATACTAATTTACTGATTTCTAAGCACTTTTGGAAGCTTATTAGTTGCAGATTATCAAAACCAAACACCTTCTTTAGTGGAGTATCCCTTCCTGTACAACACCATGGAAAGAACATTTTTATAATCCCTGAAATGTATGTGAATTTACAATGAACTCATTAATTCTGCTCAGTGTATACTTCAATATAAAGGTTTCACAATTGTTGAAAAAACACACGTGCCGAGTAAGACATTTGTTCCGAACTTTAGGATTGAATTAAAACTTTCCTATTGGAAGAACAGACTTGACAGTTGACAGAAAAAACCTGAAATTACCACAGAATATGACTTGCAGCTTTTGGGTCACTATTTCTACAAAGATTTTGCTACCAACATCTGCCCAAACACAGACAAACATAAACGGCAGAAACGTTCGCTGGTTTTGTGCCCATGTGAAGCAGAAGAAAACCACTCAGCTTAAGCTGTGAGGAGCAATATGATACACTGAAGTGCCACGGGATTAAACTTCAGTTACAATAAAAACAACAGTGATGAAACGTTCTGGAAAGAAACAACATAATAGTCTCTGCTGCGGGGTGGGAGCCTGGGACTGTAAGTGCCCGTATAAATGGTTGTGAGCAATCGAACAGTCTTCAAGAATTCAGGCTTTCAGATAACTAAGTGTCAAAATGACCAAAAAGTTAAAGTTCACACATACATCATTTATACTTTTTTTTGCAGACAGAATACCCAAACTGAAGTTCTCTCATTCTGAATGTCAGCCTTTTTTTTTCCTAATGACTCTATCACAAAAATCTCAAGCTCGTTAGTTTGTGCCGTGTATAAAGAGATGTGGCCTTTTCTGGCTCCTGAAAGGTGTTTGTCTCCTTGGAGAAGGTGTGGGAGGAGGGTAACAGGAGCCAGTGATTTTTCACTGTCGAATAATTGCCAGTACAACGGCTAACAGATCAAATCCTCAAAAATCATACAGCTAATTCTCCCCTGTTTGTGACACCGGATATTTGTGACACCAACCACTTACTCTCTATTGCTCCCATCCAAAAAAATCCCATCACTTCCTCTTTTTTTAAGTGTAGCTCCTCTAGGAGCCCACCTGACACACAATAACCCAAACACTACATGGAGTAAATACACCCAACAGAAACTCAAGAAAGTTTCCAGTGCCTCTGAGTGAATAGACCAAATTGCTTCCATTTTTCTTGCCTCTACCATCAGCCCACTTTTTATATAAATTCAGTATTAATAATTCAAGTCATGCCAGCTTTAGCTCCAAATCATTATGACCTGTTAATCGTTTTGCAGTATCACACCCAGAGAAACAGAGAGAGAGCTCAATAGATTGTGAGGAAATGATATGATTCAACAATGGCTGTTGCTATATAATTACTGTTTCTCTTTCAGAAATACTGTTGCTGTTTTAACCGCAACCAAAAAAAATAATCTCATTGGGATAACACAGACTCATTATTAGTTCACTTACTCAATTCCATTTAATATATGGCACTTTCACATTTGAAAATTATATTTTGCAATACAAGCTGCATTGTGCCCAGAATTAATTTTCAATTAAAGTTATTACAGCTTTAATATAGAAAACACTAGTGTTAGTTACGAAAAGTCAATTTCAGTTAAAGTTTTTTTCCTGTTTTTTAACAAAACTTTTATGTGAACAAGTACAAATACCACCTTGTGTTTGATAGGCTCTTGCTAATTAGTTAACTTTATTACAAGGCTTCAAGTCACTACAATTAAATAATTGTTGATAATTGTTGATATAAGAACACAGTATTACCCATTTGTAAATATATTTTTTTATCACACAATGGAAACACTTCTGTTAATTGTTTGTAAAGCTACTTCACAATTTTATTGTAATTCATTGGCTTGTCCGCTTAGTGTCAAATATAAGAACTGTGAAAATCCACTACATACAAATTTTTTGCTGACAAATGAGCATTCCATAAGTTTGGAGGAGCATAACTGATTTTGTACTGAAGAATGAGAATGACCATCACGTGCCTCACCAGTAAGACTTTCAGTTACTCATCAGAAAAAAAGAAAAGGTAATTATCATAATACTAGAAGAAGAATGACAGAAAAGAAATATTCATTTCGAATATGTGATCTGCTCAAAATAAAAACTGGTATTCACCCGGCCATGATAGGTAATACCTGCAACAAAAATCAAATCTGAAGAATTCAGCGAAGAAGAGCCCAACGGGGTGAGCGGATCAGGTGAGGTTACTGGTCCCTGCCTCTAGCACTGCACATGGTTAACCAGAAACACCCTGATTCACCTTAGACAGTAGATGCCAACTCAGTTCTAGCATCTATTTCTTGACAAATTGGTTATGATAAGCACTTTATTGAAAAACCTTTGACTAGAAGCCAAACAACCAGTCTGGACAGTATTACATACCAAAAGCTGTCAGGCGAATTCGCTCTTATGCGAATTCTTTTCAGGAATGCAGCTACAGCTCAGAAGTGCTTCTGTGCAACCATTTTCACAAAGAATAGTCTTTGCCTGTTTTCTTTAATGGGATCACCTGTTGCTTTTAAGGTCTTCACCAAATCTTGTGTGTTGTGTTTTCTATGACACTGAGCTCAAAGGACAGCAATTGTTACCTTCCCCCCACATCGTTAAATTGTGAGAGAGAAGAAATGCGTTTTCAAAGCTGCAGGTGTCCCAGTTTTAAGTTTATTGGTTTTGCAGACCAGCTGAAAATTTATCTTCGCTTTTAAAGATGACTGTTCTGATGCCAAGTCTTTTAAACTGATCTCTAGTTTACTTTTGTCTGCTTTAGCAATCACCGTTAGTTGAGCAGCACTTCTGTCCTGCTGCAGTATCTCCTGGGCTTTGTGCTCCAAACCTCCTGGTAAATATCTACAACTTTCTATCTGTGTCCATTTTTGAGGCTGCTTTTTCCCAGCTTGCTCTTCAAGACTCTTCATTTAGACTATCCATTTTGGATGACATGGGAGATGATGACCATAAAAGATTACCTTGTGCACCTGGCAGAAGCTTGGACCCACTGGGTTGTTCACATTATCTGGGTGGTTATGGCAAGTAAACAATGTCTATAACCACAACTTACCGGCCTGGGCAAGGAGAGATTTGCCCCATACCAATGGTAAAGTGCTCTCCAAACTGGTTCTGGTACCATTATGTAGTCCTTTCCTTCAACCAGCTGTGGAGATCGCTTTAACCTTCCACCTTCCATTGTTAATGATGCAGCCTTGAAACAAATAGGGATTTTGTCAAATCTCAAGTGGAAAAAAACAGTATACAGCTACCACAATTTCAGTGCATGAACACAGAACACTTTTTAATTATTGAAAAACTTTTAAGTAGCAATTAGCATCTGCTTTTCATACTGAAAAATGGTATTTAAATGTAACAATAATTAATGCTCAAGTTTCACTACTTATTATTGCTCCAAAAGGCTGTCCAATATCAAATTTGTGTGACATTTCTCTTGTGTCACCTACTCCAACAACTTCAGATACTGCTTTCAGAAATCCAATCTATACTCATTATTGATGGTGCTTTAAAACACGTCTGTATTTTACGTTTTGTTTGCACAAATACTGGACAAACTGTCAGGTTTGGTTTACTATTTCATTAACTATTTTCTGGTTTTATGCAATAGCAATAAGCTCTTATATTTAGATTGAAAACACTGAATAAAAGTGTTTAATTATTAAAATATTTTAGAGTTAATGCTGAAAGTTGTGTTTTCATAAATGCCTTTTTCATTCATAAGGTTTGTGAAGCTGTTTAAGAACATTTTGAATGTTTTTCTTCTCACAAAACACCCAAAAGTAGCCTTAGAAACAGAACACAATTTTTTCCTCTTAAAATAAGAGTAAGAAACCCAAATTCTGTTTATGACAGAGCAGTGTTAATTTAGAATTAAGACACTCACTGAAAAACCTAAACACGTATAAAGCTGTGATACAAATACAGTAAAAAGACACTTTTCCTGCATTCACGTGACTCAGATGCACTCACCTTCACTGGCTCTTGTGTTACGAGGGGTTGGTTATCAATAGCTCCCGGTTTCTGAGGATTCAGTTGTAACAAAGTGTTCCCGTTGCTTCCAAGGAAACACTGGTTATTATTGTCTGAAGTGTTATGCTGCCTGGCAAAGCACACGTCAGCCCCTGGTGTGCCAGGGTAAAGAGAATCTGTTACAGAATATGAGAAAAAAAAATAAAAAATTCTATTTCAGTTCATGAGTCCATAACATAAATAAAACAGTTAAACTGCTGTATTGTCTTTTCTGTGTGTGTTAAGAAAAGAATGTTGAAGAAGTTTGCTGCCCTTCATACATCAGTAGAACATGCAACTCTTCCAATCTCGAGCGACAAATCTACTAGTGCTCTCACAAAAGGTAAAGTGGATCTACGAGATCCAAAAGCCAGATACTTACACAAATACTAGTCTGAGAACAGCCTAACCAGGTTTGTGTGAGCAAATGTATTTGGCATTTGCTGTTGTCTGAATGTTTGAATATCAAACTCCCAAAAATCTCACATAAAAACCCGAATATATATGCAATAATTCCTTGTTTTTATTTCTTCCTCTTGAATCAGCAAGTAATTTTATTCTCATAGAACCTCCTTTTGCTGTGCAGAACAGTAAATCTAAATTTCAGGTTAGAAAAAAGAAAGAACCTTTATCTAAAACTTGTCTCCCTTCCTGCCGTTCCTCTATTCCCCAACCTCCACCCCAAAAATGATCACAGTAATTTATCTACTTCAAATTGAAGTTACATTTTTAAGACTCAGATATTAAAATACCAGATGCAACATTCAGCTGTCTTAAAATGAAAAAAACCCCAAAATCTCAAATTTTCACAAGAACTGACTGAAAATCATCACTAAAAGCTCTCCTTCTTTCGCAAAGATGGCTCCTCGAATCTGCACAAACTCATTTAGGTCACATGCCCTGTAAAACTTTAACTCTGCTTCTCCTGCTTCTTTCCTCTTTGTAGGAGCTGAGGTCACCTCATTGCAAGGGACAGTCCGATCCCAACCAGGTATGAGCTAGAAACACTTTCATGTAAAGAGGGGGAAAAAAAAATCCACTCAGAAAATAAATGACAGGACAAAAATGATCTTGAAAACAATTCTGGAAATTAATCATAGCATAAAAGATGAATTGCTGTTTAAACAAGAGTGTTTCCTCCTTATCCACCACAGATTAAAAAAATGCCAGTAATTCACCGACGTCCGCCCGTAGATCACTTCTGCAATCTAAACTCCGTTATCTTTCCGCCTGGAGGAATCCATGCAGTATGTGGTTTTCTCAAAACCTGTTCTACATTAAACCTCCAAGGAAATAAGATGTTGTGCTTACTGCTGCTAGTAGTCTCTGAGGCTTCTGATGCAGTAGAAATATTATCTGAAAACTTTTCTTCTGTGGCACTGAAGTAATTAAGACCTCCCATTTTGTCTTCTCCCTGTTCTGAAGCATTGGCTGCCGCAGCTACGAGTGAATTCTTACCTCCACTCAAGACAGATGAAGGCTCTATCACAACAGGGTTTGCATCCTAAAATTGGTAGGCAAGTAGAAAAGTCCAATATAAGCCAAAAACGTTTAGCATCAGCCAAATCAATCACCAAAATTCACAGCTGTGGGGCAACTTTTGCATATCACAACAAGCTTTATAGAAAAAAAATATATGTACTTTCTATACCTACTGATGAAAAATCTGCAGAAACAGTCAGAATTGTTAAACCAATTGAACAAACTCTTCTGCATAAGATAAAAACTGTGAAATACCAGGATTTTCTTTATCTACATACATAAAAAGACAACCCTTTTAAACAGCTATAATTACAGACTACAAATATTTGAGGATTTGTTCTTGTTGCATTTCATACGGTTTAATGAGAAGCACAAGAACAACAAAAACCCAGCATTCTTTCCCACAACCTGCAACATTTTATTCTTCTCTAACTTTGTTTTGAAACAAAGTTTGGGTTTTTTTTTTTTTTTCCTTTGGAGAAGCAGCATTGCAAAGGTAACCTGGCTCATGCTTGGGCAAGATAAAGGCGGAGAAATAAATGCACACCCCCCCAGAAGCATCACCTGCCTGCTCAGTACAGACATGATGTAAGAAAAACGCTACCCAATTTACAGCACCAGCCCCAACAACGGCAATGAATGAGAAAACAGAAGAAAAAGGGAATTAACTGACCCTTAGAGAGGAAAAAAGAAAATCCATGCAATGAACCACACTGTAACAACACTGGAAAAAAGGGATATTTCCTTTTATCTTGTCCCCTTTTTACCACATCACTAAACACAGTATCTTGTCAAATAACAAACTTGTGCAGTAAAGCTAAAAGTATAAAAATAGGACAAAAATGTATGCTGGAATTACAGCAATCATTTCTAGATTTTCTCAGAGATTCTGAGCGTCCTTTTTGCTGGAGGCAGAGAGTGAGTAACGGCCCCGTGCTCTTGTGTGAAGGATGAGGTATGAAACCACGTGCCCACCTGAGGACTTGTACCAGGACGAGGATCAAATTACCCCGTATTTCAGGCGTTTAAGCCATCATTTGTCCAATTCATTGTGCACAAAGAATGACTGTAATTACACGGCTAGTGTACTGCAGGCATTGCAGTTTTTTATTTCTATTTATACAAATCAAATACTTACATGATTATTTATCACTATATAAAACTCTTTTGAGGAATAGTTTATTTCACTTGTGTGAAATCTCCACCTCAATTAAATTTTATTAAAAATGCTTTCTTTTCTAAACTTCATAGTGATGCTTTAACTTGATTACTTTAGTTGGAGGGTATTAAAGAGCACCCTGTAACTATAAGGTTTGAGTAGGACTCCTTTGATCACCATCAGGTTCTGCACTACTTTTCATCATTGTCTATAAATCAAATTATACCAATTCCCTCCTTTATTTGTCCAGAAAACGCACAGTGTGTATTCGCGGCCCAAGCAAAGACAAAGCCAAAAGAGGTAGCTTTAGTATCACAGACTTAAAGGAAGTACTATTGTGAGAGTATGTTTTTATTCAAGAAAATATTTTGACATGCAGGAATGATGAAACGAAGCACAGAAGGAGGTGACAGTTTAATGAAGTTATAATGAAAAGCTCCCCGTGTGACAATGATTCAGCAAAACGATTATTTTCCTCTGAGAGACGGGAGATGCTTAATTTCAAGCATTATTGGTTAAGCAGTCATTTGCTCCATGCTCTTTTTTTTATCAGCACATTCAGAAATACAAAGAAATCACTTATTCAGTGTACAGTATTACTATACTTACGTATTTGACATATTCTTTCCACTGGTGCCACCACGGCATAGCGATAAGAAACCAGTTGTGCCCTGGCTGGAGGCCGTACCTGCTTTCCCTTTCTAACCAGCCTCTGCACAGAAAGAGCGAACAACATGAAGTATTAGTTGAAACAGGAAAATTACGGTCCTTCTTTGGAAAATTAAAATTTAAAGGTGACTCTGAACCCCATTTTAAGATTCTGAGCAAAACACGCACCTAATAATCTGTCCTTCCTCTTCTGGAGTGGCGGGTCGTAGCCCCAAAACTATATGACACACCTGGAAAATCAAAGTAATTCTTATTAAGAACTAAACCTCTGCACAAGAAGCATTAGGTTAAGACAAAAATACCAAGAATGTTAAATGCCCCAAGACAAATTAAGGTGAACAGAAAATGAATTTTCATTATTTTCATGGCTGACGCACACGCCATGAAAGATGACAGTAACTGACACAGTGCTAAGCTGTCTGTATGTACTGGAGAGACGGAATAAGGAACTGGGAGAATGAAAGCTGCTGGAAGAATAAGCTAAAAGTTAGAGGGGAAAAAAAGAGAAGGGGAAAAATGGGGAGAAGTGGTCGTAGAAGGGACTGAAAGGAAAACGAGCACATGAAGAGGCCGAGGGAGAAGTTTATATGAGTCCAACCAACCAGTCACCACCACAAATGTGGTGACTCTTAAAATTGTAGAATGTCTGATTTATTTATTTATTTACTTATTAACAAACGCAGAAGAAAAAGGCACCATCCCTGAGAAGGACACTCTGTTTGGGTGGGGTTTCATTCCGAGTACAAGCCGCAGTCCCAGATGGCTAATATTGTGCTCCTCTCTCCCTCATAAAGCCCCCCCGGGGCTGGCTGCGGCGATGTCCTAGCTGGTTCCTCAGCAGGTCCCATTCCAGGTCCCATTCCAGCAGGTCACATTCCGGCAGCAGGAGGTGACTCTGCAGGAGCCTCCATTTCCAGGGCAGGGAGGAGGCTCAGCCATCGCCTCTCCCAGACGGTTTTCAAATTGGTTGCCACTCATAACATGATTTATCGTCTTTTCCTTGTGTCTCTTCTGAGGCTATCAATTTGCATCTCAGCTGGAGATTTCTAATGACTGGTGAGATATCTTATTTAAATTTATATTACAGTGTGAGAGACCGTTTCACATTCTGAATAAAACAAAGGCCATTAGCTGCTGGGAAAGCAACAGACTTTCCAGCACACACATCACAGCTGGCTCTGCTGCTTCTTTTTAAACTCATGTAACACTGTGCGAGTATCAGATTCTTCACATAAACTAACCCTGCTGCAAATAAACCAACCTATTTGTTGTGAAGCCTCCCAAGGCGCTCCACTCAGACCACTTAGCTTTTCTGGCTGCGGATGAGACACACAACCTCATGACGGTTCAAATAAACGCCCAGACAAATCAATGGCAGACCCTGTCCTGCACGAGGAGGCTGCTGAGCCTGCAGCACGAGATGAGGGCACCTCACGTGATAAAGTTATCAAAGGAAATAAAAATCTGAAACAAAAACGTAGCAATCTGGGCTGCATGAAAAGAAACGTGGCCAGCAGGGTGAGGGAGGGGATTCTGCCCCTCTGCTCTGCTCTCGTGAGACCCCACCTGGAGCACTGTGTCCAGCTCTGGAGTTCCTCAGCACAGGAAGGACATGGACCTATTGCTATGAAAATGCTCAGAGGGCTGGAGCACCTCTACTATGAAGACAGGCTGAGAGAACTGGGGTTGTTCAGCCTGGAGAAGAGAAGACTCTGGGGAGACCTTATAATGGCCTTCCAGTACCTGAAGGGGCTACAGGAGAGCTGGGGAGGGACTCTTTGTCGGGAAGTGCAGTGACAGGACAAGGGATAATGGTTTTAAATTGAAAGAGGGGAGATTTAGATTAGATAGCAGAAAGAAATTCTTTCCTGTGAGGGTGGTGAGACACTGGAACAGGTTGCCCAGAGAAGCTGTGGCTGCCCCTTCCCTGGAGGGGTTCAAGGCCAGGCTGGATGGGGCTTGGAGCAACC
>JAOXNO010000007.1:5617079-5649871 GCA_028565335.1 Limnodromus scolopaceus
ACCTGCTCTGGTGGGAGGTGTCCCTGCCCAGGGCAGGGGGGTTGGAACTTGATGATCTTTAAGGTCCCTTCCAACCCTAACCATTCTATGATTCTAACTCTTGTCAGGCAAGAAAAAATGTTGTGAATGAGACTTTCAACAAGCAACGTGTAACACCTGAGATGTGGATTCAGCATCAAGACCAATTTATTAAATGTTCGTTCATTCCACCTCAATATTGCAGAGGTATTTGTTAGTTAATCTATATTAAGTTATGACAGGGTATTTGATGCTAGACAGTCCAAAAATGAAGACAGCTCTTCTTGAGAAGGCTACATACAACGTAAGCAAATCCTGACACAATTGGAGATAAAAAGAATTTGCAGAACTTTCTGATTTTACTCTTTTCAGCTGTGGTGTACCTGATGGCCTCAGAATGCTCCCACTCCGTCCACACACAGTCCTTGGAAAAGTGTAGTTCAAAATACAGTTTATAAAGTAGTCAAGAGTCACAAGCAGGAGAATCAGTAGTACGGTGATTCAGGCAACCTCTCACTACAATTAGTTATTTTTTTAAAAAAAACCACACAGCTTCTTTCTGATAAAATATTTTTCTGCTACAATGTGACCCTGTAACTGATTAAGCTTCACTCATGAAGACGAGCCCTCCCTGGAAGAGCTGAGGCTGTCACACAGGGCTGGAGGTGAATACTAAATTAGGGCAAATCCTCACGGCTTCATTAGGATTATTATTATTTAAACTCAGCCTCTATGAAAAATGGGTAAGGAACAAACTGCAGTGAATGAAAATATTCTTTGGGGGTTATTTTCTGTACAAAGTGAAACCAGAGTTAAAACATGAATGTTTTAAGGATTTATAAAAATCCAATTCAAGCTCAATTAAAACCAAATTCAGTACACACTTGATGCTCAGGTTCTGCAACACAACAGTGATAGGATACGACAGCTTTCAAGGAGCTGCATGAAGAAAAGCAATGAAAGGTTCCTCAGATGGCCTTAGCAGAAAACGTAGAAGGGAAGTGGTTGGAAGGAGGTAGCAAAAGCTTTTCTCGTTTCCTGTGTCACTTTCTTGGCAAAGATTTGCAAGAACAGAACGTTTAAGAACACTGACGTTTTCTAATGGAAAATATAAATGCTGATACACTTGAAAGTTCTTTTCATTTTATAAACAGTACACTACGTTCACTTTAACAAATTGTGCTTTAGGCATCTCCATACACTGAAAAGAATAATAATCAAATAGAGAATCATTCCCTCAAGGTAATGCATAATCGCAAAACCACATAACTTACTGCAATAGACGTAACCATAAGGATGTTGACACAAACGCTGATGCTGCATTTCATGGCCATGTAAAAAGCTCATGAGTTAATTACTATAATTTATACGTTTAAAGTTCCTCTAAACATACCTGAAAAAGTAGATTTAAAAATTCATTGGCAAGTGCACTCTTCACACTCCATATCTGATAGTCCTCCAGAGTGAGATGTCCAAGCTTAGTTAAAGGAGGGAAAAACATCAAACCATTAACCTATTTCTATTAAAATGCTCATTAAACGTGTCATACAAGGCATGACAAAGACAGTGATTTGATAAAAATTAGCACCTGCCACCCTCATAATAAAATTTGATCCAATGAAAGAAGAAAAATTTAGTTTTAGTATAACATATGCAACCTAAAGAACCAAAAAGCTTTGTGCATACAGAGGATGAACTGTGCCCAGGAGTAAGCTTTGCTCCCGCTCTCTGTCGCTCGGGTTCAGTATTGATGCTCAACCACAGCACTCGTACCTCCTCAAAGCATGAGCCAGCAGCAGTATGTGTCTGGTCAGGCCAACCACTTCGTAAGAAACGAAACAAGACTAAGATGATCTACGACTCAGATCACCCAAATAAGCTCTGCACATACTTGCATCCATTCAGAAACCCACCATCTTCCTCTCTGGGTTGGGAAAAACTATTTTGGATCATCAAGTTCTTATGACTTTCCCTTTCTACACAAGTCCTATTAATTCTGAATCACCTGCAAAGTCACAGTAGCGTAACACTGCCCAGTGTCAGAGGACCTTCTGATTTTCAACAATTCAGGGATAGGATCAATCTGAATTTTTCATATTGTAATATAATTCAGAGCCATTTTTCCAGCAGTGGCAGTTACTCCACCTCTTCTTACAGACCATTTTCTCCAGAGTTCACATAGGTCAAAGCCAGCAGATGAAGAGAGGTTAAGTAATTTATGTAATTACTGCACCATCAGCTCTTTCCAGCACTACCTTCATGATGCAACTATGAAAGATAATTCTGAAGACTTAGTCTTCTGTTTTAACTCTTGGTGGAAACAAGACTGCTGTACACTTGGTTATAAACTACTCTTTTTAAAAGCAAGCAATAAAAACCTCAAAGGATGAAAGAAAGAGCTCACTAAAGCTGTGTTTTCTACTGCTTTGGTAATGAAAAAATTATAATAGAATATTTGCCCACCACTTTGTTGGCGTACAAGCAGGCAAGCCAACTACTCAAACAAGTAATTAAGCATTTCTAGACATTCTTTATAGTTTTTCTTAAATTATTTATAGTTTACAGACACTCTTTCTAATTAGTGAAGCAAAGGATGAAATAATGGAAACAACTTCCCCTATATTGTTTGCAGATGACAGTGACCATCTTGAAAAAGGAAGAACATAATTAAAGCTTTACACACAGCTAACTATAAAGCACAATATAAACTATTTTTGCTGCGTGTCACAACAGTCATGACAGATACCTCCATAGTTTCCCGGATACTTAGCTCTGAAAGAATATCATCGTATATAGTTCACCGGTTGTATATAATCTTATTGCAAACAAAATTGTTTCATAATGATAATGCATAAATTACTATTGCATTAACACAATTCTGCTCCAGCACAGGAGGATAATGTGTCCTTACATAGCATAAAATATAAGACACACTAATGCACTATCCCTTTTTTCCTAAGATCATTTTTAACGTGAAACGAAAGAATATTTTGTCCAGAACAAAAGTCAAGCATCAGATTTAAAACTGGTATTAATTATGCATAGCCAAAGCCTTGCAAACAGTGTATGATTCAAATTAATTTCATCTGGTTGTGTATTTTTGGTTTAGTTTCATATATAAAAATGGCTTATAAAATTAAAACATGGTCTTTCTCTCACAGAACAATATGGAAAATTTTAATGGAAAACTGACATTTCTTGAAAGATTCTTTTATTGACACATCTCTGCTTTAAAGAAAGCACAAGATTTAACTCATAAAAAAACTGAAGACACTAAGATATAAAAATGACAAGGAAAGAACAGCAAATTCCTACCTTTGTGGTATCATGCATATTCAAAATATCTTCTACAATTTCAGACAAATCCATGTCCAATTCCTTCACAAACAAAAGGATTAGAAAACAGAGTTAAATTCTCAGAGCACCCTCTGGAGCTGTGTGCGTTCAGAATAAAAATATAACTAAGAAATGTTGATGATACCTCTATGTAATTCACAAGTGAGTGCTTTGAGACAGATGTGCTTTTGTACCTAAGGTTTCTTTATATGAAAGAGCACGCATTACAGTTAGATCACCCTGCTGTGGGTAATGGAAGTCAAAGCTACACAAGGTGAGTCACATCCAGTTATCAAGGCTCCTCTGCTCGGGTAGCCAAAGAAAGCCTGTATTTCATTGACACCACGTTCAATCAACACTCACATTCCTACTTTTCAAAGGATGACTTTAAGAAACAGTAGCAAATGAATAGAAAACCAAATACAACTTACGGGGATTTTATCAGTACGGTTGTCTTTCCAGACCTCTAAAAGTGCAACCACCATTTCTTTAAGCTCGGTGCGAGACAACACCCCATCCCGGTCAACGTCAAAAACCTTGAAGCAAACTGAGAAAGAAAGGAAATTACTTTTCTATGTTACAACCACTCAACAACTATTTTTTTTCCCCTTGTAGAATGTAAGTCTGCAGAGTCACAAGAAACATGATTTAGTGCTGACAGTTTTGATGAGGCAGGATGCATGTGTGGCAGTGAGGAAATGGAGCAGCTGTGTTTAATAAACTGAAATCTAGATTCCTGCAATTCTGTGCTGTGTTTTCTGCTGTGACATAGCAGGGAACATATGTGCATCCAGAAATTTCCAGTTGAATGAGAGCTTTTAAGTTGCAGCAATATGGCTTTGGAAAAGTACGGAACAAAGGTATTTCAAAACACGAGAACTTTGCAGGGAGCCAGCTGAAAAATGGACAGTAAACAAGCCAGAACATGCTGTTTACCACAAGACAATCAAATAGGACATTTGTTTTATATTATATATAACGAATAGATAAGTGTTTGCACTTCCTATATTGAGATACACAGTTCTGCATCATAATGCAGAGCACTGCAAAATAACTTCTGAACTGTTCTCTTTTTTCCAAGCAGGTTAATAATTTATATGAAGCTATATATGAATAAGTTATAAAATATACAGAATTAGGTTTATTCATCCTTTATAAAAGGAAGCCTTGATATTTAAAATTCCTTTAATTTTTTAACTTAAGTCTGTTACCTCTCACAGACACACACTTGTTCAGTGGAAAAAAAACTCTAAAAAGGTGGAAACAACTAAACTGCATTGCTCAAACTGAAAAACTTCTCTACCGTTAATAGTTAACATTGCACATACTTACACTTCTGTCTTTCTGCCAAGGGTCCTCTGCAACATGCTGAGAGCCCACAGGAAATTTCTTTAAAATCTATGTGATTGTCTCGGTTTTCATCAAAAGCATTAAACAAACCTGCAAACCACAAAAGCATCTCCTGTTACAGCATCTGGCTGAAACAGCTCACGACTGTACTCAGCATTTACACGAGGGGTTAATGGTTAACAATCACAAGGAGAAGTACAAACACTTATAACTAATTCTTACTAAGTGTAATAAAGATAATTAAGCACTACTGAGCATTTCAAAGGTGAATTAGATCACTCGTGTATGGCTAGACAAAGCCAGGGGCAGGGAGGGAATCAAGAATTCTCAACAGCAGCTTTATTCCCACGCCTTCCTTGTACTGAGGGATTTCTAGGAGCGTACGTCTAACCCAGCATGGTCAGGACAAGCATTTTCACAAAAGCTAAAGGACCAAAATAGTAAAAGTACTCAGATGCCAAATGCTTTGGCTTTTCCAGAGTGCCTGATGGAAACTCCTATGAAAACCACTGAATATCTGTGCAAATCTGGCCTGAAGTGATTTAGGAGTTTTAGTTACCGGCCTTCAAAGGATTTAAGGGTTCTATTCACTCAGCAGATATAACGTTTTTTATCCCATAAAAATATATTTTTTAATGACAATGATTCAGTTGCACTATCCACAGAAGACGTATAGAATGACCAGAAACCAGTCTAGTTCCCCCACAGCAGCCATGTAAATGTATATCACTAAGTAGATAAAACACACTCGCAAGCGAAAGGATTCGAGGATATATCCCTGCTGAACTGAACCTAAGTCCTGCTGTTCTAACAGCTCGCATCCACGGCAGCTGAATTCCCCATTTTCTACTAACTGCTGCCACTTGTCAGTAAAGCTGACCATTTGGTGATAAAAAATTGTCATTCTAGGACTGCAGAAAAAAATCAGCGTGTAAGTAGAACGTCACTTAACGTCCTTATGTTGTGCAGTAAATGGCAATTAGACAATTGCAACCTCCAGTTATTACCAGAGCAGCTTCAACTTGAAAGACCAGCTCGGTTATTACTGTGTCTGCATTGTAACACACAAACTCCCCACCAAGTCCTCTGAACAAAATCTTCCTTAACGCTGGTAGGGAAGAGTCTTTCATTCACTGCATGATACAACTTCTGCCTTGCGTGCCCAACTGCCACTTAACAGATGAAACTCGCATTTGTCATTTAAAAAAATGGTCTTCTATTTTATCTTGTTCAGGGACAGCGGTATGTTTTGCCTTTATAGGACCTTAAGGAGCCCAATGGAAAGTTTTAAGCAACTACAAGGCAAATTATACAGAAAGTTTGCCCTATTTCCTGACAACTAATAAGAATGCACCACACAGAAGCATCATTCCCTTCATCAGTCCAGATTTCCCAACAAACAGATATTTCTCAGGCATCTTTTCTCATTTTCAAACATTCCAAACCCAGTGGAATAAAACAGGCCCATTTTTAAACCCCTGAAGTTTGTATGTCAGTAGACCATCAGCAACACCACCTCCTCACAGGTTTGATGGAAGTTCCATACCTTCACTCAGAGACGGATGAATAGGAGGGGAAACTAAGGGGGCAAATGTTTCTAAATCAAAACGTCCAGTTCTTGATTGAGCTTTTAGCAGCCAGTATCGTTTTTCAAGATCGATGATGTCGGATTCTTCCACTGTATGATCAAAAACAGAAAAGAAATTTTTGGTACTATCTAGACCGTGTTAGAATTCAGCACCAAACAAAAATGCAGCATTATTTTGTCACAAAGAGAAATTATGTTAATTTTTTTATTCCTGACTTCTGCACATAAAAATTCAAAATATGAGCAGTAGAGAAATAAAGGTCCAATTTTACTTTCTTTATCTGCAGAATCGTCTTACCTATTCACCATCTAGGATTCAACATCAATAATACATCATCACAAGTGCTCAGAAATACAGAAATGAACTTTTCCCACTAAGGGCTCCAGCAGTCTCTTTATTTTCACATATTTCTTCTTGGTGAACTGAACAGTTAGATTATGTGTACAATACCTTATTTTCCCAATGCATCCAGTATTTAAATCCTCTAAAAGGATGTGAAGTAGCATTAAAATAATAAAATCCCAGAACTTTTAAGAAAAAAAAAAATGTACTTGGCTGCTCTTGACAAATTTGTATTTGAAATTTTTAGCCTCCTTATACAGTAACAAGGCTAAATTTTGTATCTCAGCATTAATTTTTTCCCAAATATAAAATAGTTTCTTTCACTTTATTATTTATCCTATAGATGCACTTAGAAACCCAGACAACATTGGGGAGTGATTATACAAACATATACAAGCATTATACAAACCTAGAAGAGGTTTTATACTGAGGAACTCAGAAGCTAATTTAAAGAAGGGGAAGAAAACAAAATCCCCAAACCAACAGCGAGTAAAACAAGGTGCTGGGCAAAGGTGAATAAAAATAGCCAGAGGAAGCACTTGTGTTTTCTTTCAAAGCATGATATACAAATGCCAGTCTCCTTATGTTTTATCCTTAAAATTAAATATATATATATAAATATTAAGTTTCTGCTCAACAATACTTTTAACCTTTTTACATATGCAAGTGTGTCACAACACTGCTTTAGGTCAGTACAAATTAATTGGTTCTCAAATAGATATGTAATGACAAAGCTGTCTATATTAAGAACTACTACGTGTGATCCCATTCCCAGATGGTTCTGAGCCTTTAAATCCACGCCAGCTTTCTAATAGGTTTAACTTGAGCTATTTGGCCTGATTTAGCCTTCAGAAACAATAATAATCCTGTAAGGCTTAAGAACAGAAGAGACCCAAAAAAAGTTATTTCTTAAATTGAAATTGTATTGATTTCTTCTCTGATTTCTGTCATTAGGAGTAGTAATTTAATCAGAATAGTAACTTCGGTAGCCTACAATAAGCAGGAGCTAGTTGTAACTACCCAAGCAGGCACATCACTTAATGCATCACAAACCACACAACACCTTCCCCTCATCAGCAGAAAATCTGGGAAAACGTTAACAGAAGATTAATAGCTGAAGTAGAGCTGGAGGAGTGGAAGGAGTTTGCATCTTCCTGTGATATATTTTTAGATAGTCTAACTAGAAAAGTAACACCAGTGAAAACACGTCCTCCTTTTCCTCTGTACGTCAGTACGGGCGCTAGACAGACCATACACTGCATGTGGAACCCCCCCTGGCAAAGCTGCAGCTCCCAGGGCTCATTAAACTAACATAAATTGAGGCTGAACAGAGGAATTTTACCTTCTCCCTTAACCCCAAGCACGTGCAGCAGCATCCTCTCTCCCAGCATTATCAGCTATTGGGCTTTTACATGCCAAGTGAGATAAGAGAACTGATTAAGAAGAAAAACTTAACCGATTTCCTTTCTGCTCTCCCCTTCCTTCCTTGATGGATCGATTCCCTTTCCTGGCTCACCAGCTCCTGGCTCTTGGCTGTGTTGTAATTACAGAATCACAGAGTGGCTTGGGTTGGAATGGGCCATTAAAGGCCATGGAGTCCAACCTCCTGCCACGGGCAGGGACATCTTCAGGTAGAGCAGGTTGCCCAGAGCCCCGTCCAACCCGACCTGGAATGTTTCCAGGGACGGGGCATCCTCTCTGGGCAACCTGGGCCACCGTCTCACCACCCTCAGTGTACAACATTTCTTCCTTATATCTAGTCTCAATCTCCCCTCTTTCAGTTTAAAACCACTACCCCTTGTCCTATCACTACAGGCCCTGCCAAAAAGTCAGTCCCCAATACATAAGGAAAGAGTAATCCAAATGTATAAAGGAACATCAATATAGTAGAAATCATGAAAGTGAAATAGTTATTTCTTTGCGGATCAGCATACAGGAACATCGTAGGTGCTAGGACTGCCCCAGACATAAGCAGCTCCACGATCCTGCGCAGAACAGTCCAGTGATGTAGAACTGCATCCAGAATCTTCCAAGAAATACAGGGATGTCCTGATAATTTAATGACAGACCTGCCCCCCAACACTCAGCATAGCAATGGATGAGAGAAAATCTACCAAATAAAATATGCTTTCACTCAACCTCATTGCCTCTACAGGGCGCTACAGAACTGGTAAGAAAGGAGAGCAAACTTGCAAGACATGACATTAGGACTAGAGTACCAGCATTCTGCAGGAGATAGAGGAAAAACTATTTGGGGAGTGAACTGAAATAAACAAAAAGTAAAATAACAAATGAAAGATAAAAGCCACTTTATGAGACAGAACCTCAAGCACATGAAGAGAATCACAGTGCTATTTTACTACCTAAACAACTGCACGGAAAGGGCGGGTTTGCACTGTCATTTGGAAGAATTGCACACACACGTTATTGCTCTCATTAGCAAACACAAAGCATGATGCTAAGTCCCTGGAGCATGAGCATGTAAATCACTTTGTTTCCTTTTCATCTACCTTTGTGAGTAGGAAGGATAACAAACCCACCAGATGCACTTCATTCTGGAAATGAAGCAACACCGGGAATATCCAAGAAACATAAGGAAGGTCACATTGTCTTTACCGAACAGTAAATCTGCAGGAACCTGCTCTCACTGGCAGGTGCCTTATTTATCTTTAGTAATTAAGAACTGGAAGGTAGGTTCTCTGGCAAAATAAAACATTCTCAAATATCTACAGCAGAAGCTAGCTGTACTCCATTTTTTAAATTGTACTTCACTTCTACAGTGATAACTTTATTGCTGTATTATTTTAATCTCAGAAAAGAAAGGTTATCAGAGAGCATCTTATCTGCGTTTCTGTCAAGCAGTGGCTGAAACTACATGGTCATTTAACAAAGAATTTTCAAATAATCATCTTCAAAAGACTAGCTGATAAGTATTACCATAAGTGCCATTATACTCATGTTACAGCCAAGGCAGGTCCAGCATATTGACTCTCTGCAGAAGAGCCAAACAGTTTAGAAAGTAAAACTGACAAAGTAGTAAATAACATTCTTTGGGCTGATTAGACTTACACAACTTCAGGTGAATGCAAATAAAAATGTGGCATTCATTGTACCAATGAATTGTAGCCCCACTGCAATAGTTTCAATTATTTAAAATACAGGCAGATTTATTGGATTACGGCACATGGGAAAGTTTAACCCTGAGTGGAAAAGCCAGATGTGACAATTTGATTTCTCCAGAGTAATTTTTTGCACATAATCTTGTAAAACTCAGCCTCAGGACAGGTCCTGCACCACCTATTCCTCCATAAATGTAAACTGAAAGAAATCTCCTGCAATTTTTTATGATCCATACATACAATCATATTTGTTATTGAAATTTAAATGAAGCATGGTAAAAGCAGACTGCACTTATTACCCAAACACACTAATGTGTATTAAAAAAAGAAAGCTATATTCTAAAGAGGATTCATATAGACAAAGGATTTCATCTTTTCAAAGTATAATTTTTTTCTTAAGGCCTGTTCAGATCACATCAGGAAGTGCGAACTGGGCTTTCACTCAGTAGTTCAAATTTTAAATAACGTATTTTAAAGATAAATGTATCTTATATATACAATATAGTCCAAAACATCAGAACAGACTGCTTTCTACACCAAGTATTCATTTTTGTCAATTAAATACATGATACGACTATCTGAGGACACATGGAGACATTACACACCTGTGAATTTAACCCTACACTACCAGTTTACTACCATACACTGTTTTATGTCTTCCTCATCACTGATCCATTAAAAATATGAAAAAATTCCAGATCTGTAGAATTATCAATAGTGTTTCTTAGTTCAATTCTCTAAGAATTAGACAAGTATAATTGGAGGAATGACAATGTCAAGTACACCTCAAGCTACAGTTTTCACACTGTAAAGGAAGAACGGGTAAACATTTTCCGCAAAAACATGCATCTGAGAAACTGCAGATCTACTAAAAACAAGTTGATTTAAAATCAGCCGCCACACTGTGATTGATAGTCCGAGTGCATGATAGCGATAAACGCTGAAAAAAAGCACCCTTAATTTAATGCCATTTCCATGAAAGGTATGCCCTTCTTAAATATTACATAGGTAGCCAGCCATGAATAATCTTCTGTCTTAGAAAAAAAAATTAAAACCAAGTTTTTATTTCAGGCACGATTTATTACAATTCTTCGTACGACCAGAATTAACTAAGTATTCCGATACATTTTAAAACTTTAATTTTTACTCACCTATTGGTACAATCCTCTCTGGTTCACAGCAGTAGAAGCATACCATACTCCCAACATTTTCACTGAAACTTGGTTGTTTTACTGTTTACTACAATATCCTCCAGGCAACAGCCAGCCCCAGTCGCAGAGAGAGCTCTTCATCGCACGACGGCCGAGTCGCAACCAGAGATGGAATGACCCAACACCAAACAGTATTTCTGACTAAAAACACTTTTTTCTCTCTTTGGAATTAACACAGGGAAAACTCCAGGACCTGGGCACAGAGAGCTGCTTCGCAGGACATAAAATAGCCTGGGAACTAAGAGGATAACGAAGCGGCAAGATGCAGATTAAGTGACACTGAGGCTTTTTCCCATCGGCCATGTCTGCTCTAATACTTTCCTTTTTTTTTTCCTAATTAAAAAATGGACACAGAGAGAAGGGAATATTGTAACTTCAACCAAGATCCTCGTGCGTGTGTGTCAGACAGGACTATCCAGGCCTTTACCTAGCAGAATATTGATTACCAGTGCCCTAAGATGGGAACCCCCACAGAAGAGGTTTTAAACACTACGGTTCCTCTCAAAGGATGTGTTCACACACTTGAAAAAAAAAAATAGCACAGAATGAAATATACTCTTAAAGGCACCTTTAATGCATCCAAAATCTTCAGAATTGTCTTCTAGTGGCCTTCTATACATCATTAGGAGATGGTGTGTCAAGAGTGGGTACCACCACTGAAGTGGGCAAGCTAGAGAAGATGCATTTACATCCAGCCAGCCTTTTAACGGAGCAAAGCGAAGGGATCCCTTCATTTCACTTTCCTGTCACAGACGCGCATCTCCATCTTACCATAAAGCCCTACAGGTTTATAGACCCAGCTCTGACAGAAGCGGTTACTTCCACAACACTCAGTTTCAATTTTATACTGTTTCAAAAACTCGCTCTTCCCTTTCAACCATGCTGCCTGGTTATCCAGGGCTGCTCTCGTTTATTGTGTTTAATTAACGATAACTGTATGTTCTAAAATACAATTATTATACTGATTACACACTGTCTTACTGCATCTCAGGACGCAAAAGCTGTCAGAAAAAGCAGCAGCATTTTGATGATTTTTTTTTTCTGATGACAGAAGAGTGTCTTCAATTCCCAGGAGAATTAGGATGCTATTTAAAAAGAACTCAGTGACACAAGAACTGGATAACAAAGAGGTACAAAATACATGGTCTGTCAGTTGGAAACCAGTAACCCCTCTGATAGATGGGAGTTTTCTCCCCATGGAAAAGGACTGAAAACCTGAGTTATAAGCCCTTCACGTGATACTGAGACGCAGAAAAATGACAGAGTCATGAAAAAGGAACCATCACCTGTGTTGCAGCAGCAGAAACAGTGAAGGAAACCAGTGAGGTCTCACCTGGAGTCGGTATCACTGTATCACCTACATCTGAGATGGACCCGGGGATGAAGCCCCTGGTCTGGAACAGACCTGAGCTGGGCTCATTTTACTTTATCAAAAGGGCAAGAAAAACGTAAGAGTCACTTGTATTTATATTTGAACAGTAGAAAGGAAGGAGAGCAGCGACTCTGAAACCGAGAACAATGATGGCAGAAAACGAAGACATAAACTGCCCACAAACACATGTAGATGATGTACTGGAATAAATTTTCCACAAATGGAGGGGGGTGGAAAAAAAGCCTCGGTATCTTATGAGAGGGATGATACAGTGACCTCCAGGGTCTGCACTTGGTGGGACAGGAGACCTGTGTCTGTCCGTCTCCCGAGCTACGCCACAGAACTGTAGACTGCAGGTAGATTGGAGTCAGCTCCATTCTGGTGCTCCCAGGAGTACAAAGCACAGGGTGGGCAACAGAGCAACGGCCTCCAGTGGCCCAGAATGGTTGTATTTTTGAAACACTGTATTTGGACTCAGAGTACCAGAGAAGATTAATTTGTAATTATTGAGGACTTATAATAATAATCATTAGATTATGGGGAACATTCCCCTACAAAGAATTTTCATGTTAGCAGTAGTTCCTGACAGGATTTCTCTCTGCTTTCCAGGCTCTGCTGCAGTGCTACTCAGTACCATGGGCTAAAAAAAAAGAAAAAACAAAAACCAAAAGGTACCCACAATCATACTACAATCCAAACTACTGCAAGCTGGTAAATTCCCAGCTATCCCCGAAACTGATTTTTGGGAACACAGGTCCAAAAGAAATTTAAATTATTTCAGTCGCTTTCAAATGAAATTATTCATATTTATGATTTAGTTGAAATGGAACAAAATTTGATTAAAAAGAGCAAGTGTGTGCAACTTCCTGTAACTTTAAAATTTCCTTTCCAATTATCTGTTGAGAAATATAATTAAAGTCATCTGCATATCAAAAGAAATGTTATTTACAAATGAGAAATTAGAAATCTTTTGTTTCCCTGATACCTTGGCTCATTAAGCAAATTTAAATGGAGCCACCAATCCTTTGCAATAAACTGTTCGCTATCTGTTTCTAAATCAATGTTAATAACTTTCACTATTTTTATCACTGCCATTTTTCATGTCTCTGCCGTATCACCCAGGACGCACAGGGGGAAGCAGGCTGTGCGAGGTGAGGATCCAGAGGATCTGGAGGGTCTGAAGCTGGAGCCAGGAGAGGGCGTGCTGTGACCCAGCTGGAGTCCTGCAGCCGGGTGGGAAATCCATAATTGCACTAACAAGTGTCACTGATAAGTTTTCATTTTACAGCAGAAGAAAATTTAAAACCTTTCACCTTTTCACCACAGTCTGCTAACACTGTTTGCCTGAGTTTACTAAACATTATTTCAGTTACTTGTTCTCCCAAAGGGCAACCATTATCCCAGGTAAAATACTAAAAACAAGCCTTCATTTAGAGAAAAGGAACTGTCATAACAGCTCTTACTGTTTAATACATTCCACTGTGTTAAGAATACTTCTGTACTACATTTCTTATTCTTTAGATTGACCTGATTAGACTGTAATTATTAAACTTAAAAAAACAAAACAACAAGGCCCCAAGTATTAACACTTTACTGCAATTACTTCCAAGTGCTCAAGCACTTATAGTTCCCTTGCTTTTGCATCTGTTGTATGAGATTCCTACGCTGTCTCAAATCACAAGGGAAATCATCGGATACATTACAAAGCAAGTATTAGCCCAGCCCTGAGGGAGGCTGGTTAGTTCACCAGTTCATTTTCCTACTGTCTTAAATTCCTGTCACTTTTCCAGATCTGTCATTTGAAAGACACTGGACTGCAGATATCGTAACGCAGCACAACTACTGTCTGTTTTCTTATTTCTAGCATTGAACTAGAAAGTAACAATAATCCAGTAAAATTTAATTTTATCTAGAGGTCCAAATATAACTGTCATAGGAGCCTTCCAAATTTCGTTAAAACATGGAGCCAACTGAACAATTTTTTTCTAAGAATCGCAACAGATTTTGTCCTCATTCATTTTTTTCTAATACGCTTCTCATCCAGTCTCCTTAATTGTGCTTTTAATTATAGCACTTCGGTCTTAATGTCTCTAATTCTTTGTTTAGAACTGAAAAAAATCTCATAGCCTATAATTAGAAGAAAAAAAGGCTTTTTTCTTGATGCAAGAACATAGGTGTGGGTTGGCTAAAGGCGAATATTATGCTATTCAGTCTAAAGACCATTTCTTTCTTGAATCATTTATTTTGCACGAGTGAAAAAGCTGGGAATACAGTTGAGAGCCTGGCTGCAGATGGTAACACTGACAGGTGTATCAAAACCAGAAGTCAGACTAGCATTAAATATGAAAAAAAAAAATCTATTAAAACAGTAGCTCTCAATTTATTTTTTTATTATAAACCTCCATTTCAGTATAAATAAACTATCCGCAAAAAGCACAGTAAAAACGGTTCAGAAGAAGTTTCAATTTCAAAGCATGAAACAAATCGAACAAGCTCTGGGGTAACACCCAGAGGCCTGGGGTAAAGCTTTCTTTGAACCTGTAGGGCAAAGGAGACTTGCCAAGGCTGGAGCGTGGCAGATCTCAATTTGAAACAGCTGGAGAGATTTTTTTTCCCAGGGCTAAAGTCTAGAAAATTCAAAGAAGGTTGGGTTTTTTTAGCATACCTCTTTCTCTGGCTTGTCTATTAGACCTCAGAGTATTTAGTGGTCTTCTGTAACCTCAGTCTCTACTGCAGTCTCTCATGTAATGCAAATAAATTACCTGCCTATAAACTTCTAATTTTATTATGCATTTTCATTTCAGGTGATCAGAACAGAATTTTAATGCTCATATTTAAAACCAAGAGGAAAAAAATAATATATATGTTGCTTTATTCGAGTAACCCACCCATTAAAGAGATTAAATGCCATGCTGACACCAACAAAGAAAATCTATGAGAGTACATAAAACACAATCAGATTGCTCAAACCACTGACATCTCAATAGCCAAAACCCTTCTTCCAGGGACACCAAAGTCCCTGAGATGCTTTATTGTAATGTATGCTTACACTGTACTCGCACATCAAGTATAATTTATCAGCCTTTTGTTTTTACATCTAATTTAAAAAACAGCTGCTCCTTCTTTTACATTAATATAGACATAACGAAGCATTTGTTCTTTGGAGATCATTCCTAAATGCAAATCCTGAGGAGGCTTCTCTTTAGTTAATTTAGTTCCCTCAGTACATCACATGCCAGGAGTATTACTTATTTTACTGCAAAAAGAAAATTAAGAGGTAACACTTAATTTTGAATCAAGCATTATTTTCAGAACTGTCTCAATAGTTTTACGATCCACTATATCTGAAAGACCAAATAAAAAACCAGTATCAATGTCAAGTCACTTTAGATAAATGTATTTGACAAAGACAAGATATTTTCCTTTCTATTTTTTTTTTTAATTTGCTTGGTAGCGAACTTCTACTATAAGCAGTGTTGTAATCTCAGCATTGTTATCTCTCAAAAATAATGACCCACAGTGTCCTTGCACACACAATGTTTTACATGTCACAGCATAAAAAGCAGAGAACAAATTAGAACGGAGAAGAAATTTATCTCGCTGAACAGAACTGTGTGTATCTCATCTGAGCAGTGAGATTTAATGAACAACTATGGCAAGGCAACAGCACACGTCTGTGAACTCTGAAACACTTTAAAAATTGTGCATTATAGCAAGCATCGACTACTTACAGTGCGTGACTCCAGCCAGAGTTTGATAGAAGGTAGGAGTATCGCTGTCATCAGTGAGTGTCACATACACACCTCCAGACAGCAGCCAACGGGAAAACGTGAAAGCATCTTTGTTGTGCAACAGCCAAACCCTGAATTTCTCATAGTTTACCTTTTCACCCTGTAAGAAAAACAAGAAAACATGAGCTGTTTTTCTCTGCTTTCTCAGTATCAGTAAATCGGAACCATCCAGCTGTATGAAAAAGAATTGGGACAATCTCCTATAAAAATAAGCACTAAAATAATGTTTTTCTTTGGAGCTATGCCTGTTTTTCCATTTCATTCTGAAATATAGCACTGGGAAGGAAATTAGACTCTTCAGCTCTCTCTGCATTTCAACCACCTACTCAGTGTGGCCTTTGGAAAGTCATTTACTCTGAACCTCAGGTTAAAAGGATTAGAAGAAAAATGGTTACTTACAATTCAAAATAACAGAGGTTATTTTTATTAATTCAAATTTATTATGATAGATAAAAGCTCTTCTGTGCCAAATAACAGGTGCTATAAAATCATAAACATTCTGCTATATCTGCTCAAGTATATAAACACCTAACACAGAAAAATTAGATTTGTGAATAACTAATAGTTTGATTAATCACCGCAGTAGCATGTTGATTTTTTGCCTCTATTGACCAAAAGCCACTTTGGAACACCCATGTAAACATGACATTCACAGTATCTCCTAACTCAGCCTCTCTTACTGGATGTCTCATGGAACTGTCTGTTCAGGAATACATAAAAGCCACAGATTCACAGCGTTTAAATGCTGGAGAGGCTGCTTAAACCATTTAGTTGAACGGTTTCCAAGCTGTGACCATGAAACCATAGGGATCAGTGGACTAATTTCTACAGGATCTACAAAACTAACTGAAATAAAAGCAAACCTATTATCAGTAGACAAACTCATTATATGGAGATCCTAATCTCCATGGGAAATAAACAGGGGTCTGCAAAGTGGAAGAGGTTTCAAATCATTGATTATTTAAACTTCCTTAATATCACAGACCATTAAACTTCACTGAATTACACCTCTACAGAATCCAACAATTTGCATTTGGCCACAGACCATCTGCAGCTGCCAACTGCAGAAAATTGAAAATCCACTACTTCCTTTGCCAGGTTGCTCAAATGGTTAATCACCATCATCGCGAAAACATTTGCTTCATATTCCAATTGCAATGGATTATTTCAGGTTCCAGATGCTCATTCTTTTTATGCCTCTTTTTCCTGAAGAGTGTTACATTTTTCTCCAATAAATACACACAGAAACACCCCAATACTTAAAGCTATCATCACCAACTTCCACATGGTTATAGCTCAAGGAAGTCAAGATGCTACAGTGCTACTCCATCCCCAGTTTAACCTGGATATATCCACACTACTGCCTGACAGCACAGTCCTAACCTTCCTCTTACCAACACTCCTGATCCTTCAGCCCTTCTCTTTTGTCACAGCGATCACATTAGTGCAATCAGGTGGCAAAACAGACTGAGCCGAAAAATAACCTCCAGGTTCAGGAGCTACAGAGAAAGGACGTACTGCTCAGCCAGACCAGCATCCCAACCCAGTTCACCGAGGCATCACATAAATACCTGAGCCAGCACAAAGGCAGGAGAATGAATGACAGTCAGGAAAAAGGGAACTCAACAACTTGGACTTTGCAGGATTTAACCCATTATGGAACCACTTCCTTAAGTTAAAAAACCCCCTCTACTGCCAAATTAAGAGAGGAAAAAAAAAAACCAGTCCTCAATATTTTTTTTTTAATTTCTCTAACAGTTTGGATCAGAGACAAGATCATTTTCTTACTAACTGTTCCACTCTACTTTCTGCACTGCTTTCTGCAAAGGCAGCAAGAGCTGTGTCACATTTCTCGAAGACTCTGCCCTGTTCCAACTGACCAGAGGAAGGACAAGGAAGTAAAAGGGACAGGAAAGCTCTGGACAGGAGGGAAAAAGTATTTAAAGCAAGTAATGGTTACACCTGAGCCATGATGGAACTTGAACAACTAGAGCAATACAGGTATCACCGAATTTGTTTCCTGTATTTTGGAAACAAGAGTGAGGAAAACTCAGATGTATTTTAAAGCTTGTATTTCTAGATGAGTTCAAGCAATTATTCAAAAGCTATAATAGAAGTATCTATAAACATCACCCTTGAAAGCAGAAGCTCATCCACCATACGGCAGGAAGGAAGGTCCACAGCAGGACCATTAAACTTTCTCACTCTCCAGCAATGACCGAGTACAATTAACGGGACAGTAAATCCTGCTGAGTGGGTTATTACGCTATTTTCATTTTAAAAGAAAAATCAATATACAACATTTTCTTGAACAGGAAAATGGTACAGAGCCAGATTGATACTTCTCTTCCTGCAAGTCTTCATAAAGTACTTGTGGATTTCTTGGACAGTGTGCAATTAACTTTTAGGGTATAATTCATCACACCATATTGATGAGAAATTATAACTAGGAAATACTGAAGTGGATCAGCTCCAGAAACCGGGCTGCTGTATACCTATGATTTATGATTCCAGCCAAGAATGAAGACTGTAATCATTGCCTACAAAGCCAACCTGATACCACTGCCAGATGAAATGAGTCTGCCTCAACCAAAGCCCATAACCAAAGTTGTACAATAAAACTTAAGGTAATTAAGTAATCTAATATCCACAAATGAAGCTTCTAGTCAATCAGTTTTTCAGTGGATTGTATAACGATGACGAGATGTTGCTGATCTATAGTCCTCTGACAACAAATGAAGCGACCAAAGCACAAAAACCTGACAATTCATCAGCACCACTAGTGCCGAAGAAGTACCTGTGAATATTTAAAATTAACAAAAGCCTGTTTTAGAGGAAGACTTCAGCAAGCTTCAGAAAGATTACATCTCTCAAACCACCTAAAGCATAAATAAATGTTGTAGCTCATGGCAGGCACAGTGAGACAAAAGTAATACTATAAACCTATTCTTTTTAAACAACCACTGCTGGCAGGCATTTTTAAATCCAGGATGCAGATTTTCTTTCCCGTCTCAAATCTGTGTTCTAGATTTCCTCCCCTATTGCAATAAAATGCCCACACTAATGAATAAATTTCCACTAGCAATATTAGTATTTAAAGTTACTTGATAACATGATTACCCTTGGGAAATGGTATCTTTCAAACTAGCCCAGTAAGTAAAGCAGCATGGAGAATGCCTACATTTATACACCAAGCTGCCATTCACATCAATACAAATTACATGCAATATTATAATATTAAAAACTATGAGCTTTTACCCAATTTAAACAAGGTCAGTTTGTTCCCATACATGCGGGAGCATGTGTATGTCAGAGAAAAACAAACTACTCAATGTAATTTTCACTTTTTTGTAAATGCAATAGGATAAAACCTGTATGAAATACCTCAGAGAAACATTTCTTGAGTGACTCTGGGACTTTCCCGTCAACCACATGCAGCATCTTCTCCATCTCTTCGCGGACAACATAGCTCCCGGATTCATTAGAAAAGAGACTGAAAATGTCTGAGGAAGTAGAGATAGGTTTAAGCAACTACAGTAGTTGCATTTTTCAAATATTAAGTTTACAACTGGCTGAGAGTGCCAAAGGCTGTGCAACAACTAAAGGACTAAATATCTAGGTTGATTCAACTTCAATACCGCTCAACAAGGCTTAGGTCAAGAAGTATCTACTTACTCTTTTACCACTGTCCACTAATCAGAAGGAAAATAAACACTATCAAGGTCTGATTCACAAGGAAGACAAAACAACAGAAGTCAGTAGGCAGATGCTTTCACTTGTTTTGAAAAATATCAACACCGTCCTCCTCCCTCTGCCCACATACAGTGATCAACAGTCTTTCCGTAGGATCCTAACATTTACATTCATGATGACTTATCAAACATTTCAGTTTGGTGAGTATAGAAAACAAAAACGCACTGGATTTCAAAATACACAGCAAATGTATGCCCTGGTTACATATAAAAATAGGGACTTCATAGACTGCAATTTATTTTTGCTTTAAATAAGCATATTTTACAGTCACTAGAATAAACAGCAACAGGATAGTGGCTAAGTTGCATTACTTACATTTTGCTTTCTCCTCCTCTCTGCCTCTCGTAAGTAGAACTAATCCGACTATCAGGTTATTGAAGTGCAGCCCTTTGGATATTCCTCCAAATGAACAGTAGATAACCTAGAAGAATAAAACAGAGAAGTTAACAGGGAGAACAGAGACGTCAGAACTAAAAGCAACAACTTATATTGAGGCTCTGTCTTACGTGGCTTTTAGACCAGTCACCTCACATTCAGCTAAACACACTCCCAGGATTAATTCTGTTACACTTTTGTAGCTCTTCCAGTATCTATAAAATAGCTGTTCCAGGGTCTTTTATTTAGCAAAACACAGGTACTTTTCATGAACTGCAATACAAAAAAAAAAAAAAAGCTAGAATCCTCCAATGAAGACAGCTCCTTGCTTGCCCACTGCTGCTACTGCCCCAAACTTTTTAATCAAGGTAATGATGATGAAATCTTCTCCGGACTAGGATGGAGGAGGTTGTTGCAGCATCAAGTGTGTCACTGCCCCAACCACAGGAGATGCACTTCCAGTCAGCCACCAAGAACTACTGCTTCAAAGAGATGTGACAGACACACAAAACCCCCTGTTCCATCAACTACACCTTAACTACCTTAACACCACAACTGCTGCTAGAATCACCACTCCAGTTCAGTGCCCCTCTCTAACAATAGTAATTCTTTCTTCCAACAGAACACAGAAGAAATCAAGACTTCTACCCAGAAGCTACTTAAAGATGCACAGAGTGGCCACCAGGAGCCACACAGCCAGCGGAAGGGCTGCAGCATTTACCTTTCCCATGAGAGGTCTGTGCTCTGCAGCGCGACTTACTCAACAGCACCTTAACAGTGATTCAGCGCTGATATATGAGATAAAGAGGAAGTAAGTCATTTTAGGACAAACAGCAACTACTTCTAGTATACATGAATTACCAACTCCCCTATTGCAATACATTACTTCACCTTGCCTCTAATGCAAGAGAATAAATGAAGCTATGTATTGCTGTACCACTCTCCAAACACGGGCTTCTCCTGTAATCCCAAATCCCTTCCTACAAGCACCAGTACTTTATCAGTATCATGAGACAGAAACCTACATTAGGTATCAGAATTTAAAGCAGTCAGAACTTCTAAATTATTCCTACACAGAAGAATTATTTCAGTGTCTATGTCTTTTAATTTGATTTTCTTGTAGGTATCACACTAAGCATCTACCCATAAAGAGAAGGTATTAAGTCTGGCTGATGGGTTGCTATTACTGTGAAAGACCAGAACGAAGTGATTTGTCACTGATCATGGTTTGGATACAGACTTATTTGCTGAACTTGTTTTTTAAATTTAACTTTTTCAGAGAAAAAAATAAAGGAACAGAGATCAACTTCTATTAAGGAAAGAGTCGTGCACATTTTAAATAGTATTTTCTCTGCTTACATCTGAATTACATTCTAAACAGACTATATTAAAACCAGGGTGTGTACACGCAGTTATGCACTGCTATTTCATTCTTCTCCAGTAAAGCCCTGAATATATTATATGCCTATTGATTTCCACATCCGCAGAGGCTGGCACACGTCTCCTTTGAGTCTCTGGAGGATAATGGTGTGGGGGCTCTAACATGAGCTTCAGAAACATCTATGGCAAAGCTCAGAGAGATCTGTGTTTCCTCAAGTCCCTCAGCCAAAATGAGCCAGGATTCTGCAAGAGGTTCATGAGGTTAAGTGGAAGAAGAAGAAAGTTACTGGAACCAAAATCCCTCTTTCTACCCCCTCCTTCCCCTCCAGCAGCAGCAATCACAGCGCTGCGGCCAGAGCCCTGCAGCCCAAGCGAAGGGTGGAAGAGCTGCAGAGCAGAGCCGTGGAATGAGTCACGGCTCCTGCTATCGCAGGTGTGGCTTCCATCGCAAGGCAAAATGAAGCCAGGACTGGGAGTGACCAAACAAAACCAGCCACCAGCCTGTCAAGGGCACCGGATAAATCTGGACAAGGAAACACCTAATGCAGAGCAGCTACCATGGATTTATAACACTAACCACCCCTTCTGCTTCGGGTGTAACAAGGTGTGGGAAACCCCCCAGTTCTGCCTTCCCCACAGTAGGAAGCAGACTCACAGAATCCACCAGTAGAATGGATTCTAGACCACCTCCAACATACTATTGGGTAACGAGATCGTAAAAAAAAAAAATCTATATTTTTGTTTGCCTCTCTCCTATCACAGTTATTAGCAGGTCCCATGCTGAAGCCCAGATGCCCTGAAAACACCTCAGTCCAGGGCTGTATGTTACCTGCAGTAAATCTGCTCCTTGTCCACCCATCAAGCTATCACTTTCACTGCTACCCACTTCGGACTATTAAAAGATGTCTGAAGGCAAGTAAACGTAAATGAGGCTGATTACACGGAAGGATCTAATTCTCCAGAAAACATCATGTAGAACCTGCAGTTTCATGTCTTATAAGACCCAGCTCTGCCTAAATCCATTAACTTCCCATCGGGTGCTCACATCAGCCTCTTCTATTACTAAACTTTAATCCATTCACAAATGCTTGAAGGGCTAAATTATTAAAACTAAATTTGTGCTCTGTTTGGGCACAACGATTGTACATGCTTCATGGACAATGTCGTGGCAGAGATCTGAATTCCACACTTTCTACTTCTAATCGTTCTGATTTCACAGGATGCCTTAAAGGCTACACTGCCTATGTAAGCAATTTACCTTCAGATTACATTGGAATCATTACCTTTTTTATAACACGCATTTAACTCTGCTGAACACTATAGTTTAAGTCTTAATATAACTGCTTCTGATCCAAAAAAAACCCCATGAAGAGCACAAAAAGGAAGAGAATTCTTACATTTCAGGTAACAGGACTTCTAAGCCAAAAAAAAATATGAAGAAACAAAAGAGAAAACACTGGTTTTCTTTCACAAATTTTAATAAAATATGATCTTTTCTTTACACTTTATTCTTCTCCATCACTCAAATTTAACCTTTCTGTACTTTTAGACTTTTGAAGAGCAGCTATTTTATAAATTACATAGAAACACAGAGAAGGAATTCTATGGATAATGTCCAGTGTATTTGTATTTAACATACGTAATCACAACCTGGCATTACTTTGAGTTCAGCTGCTCAACCATTCTTTAGGCACAGTTTATAAACACTGAATAGTTTTAGAACAACACATAACAGACATTAGTTTGCATTTCTAAGAAAAGAGCTCCATAGTTTTTCATATTAATGAGTTATTTGGAAAATATCTAATAAGATACACCATTAAAATATGACGCAATGTTGTATTTTCCAAAATTACTTAATACTCTTGCAGCTTTACTTGAAATAGCCACACCCAGGCAGCACCATAGCAATTTACATTTCAGAATGTAAAATTTAGTATAATTATATGGTACATAGTCATACTTTTTTTTATAAAATTTGAGTCTGACATGTTATGTTGGACGGATAACTGAAGAAGATAACAATATGGTACCTTTTCTATTAAAAAACCAAAAAGGCTTGGTCTATACAGACAGTTCCCTTCAGGGGCCCGTCCCTGGTCTGTGCCCACACGCTCTGGTAACCCTGCTGGAAGGGTAAGGACAGGATGCTCAAGGCATTCTTTTGGCTCCTTTCTCTAGAGAGCATAAGATGTTCCAGATTCTTTCCTGATTTCATCCTTATGACCCCTGTTCTCTCTCAGCCCCTGAGAAGTCTGTGTTCTTCTTTTGGCAGCCCCCTCACCGTATCCTTCATCTTTCTGTTCGCACCATCCCTCTTCTCTTTGCATTGCTGGGACTGCAGCTTGTTCAGCAATTACTCACATTCAGAGAAAAAGAGGCACTAACACTTAACTACATCGCAAGTATCACAGATTGCTGTGTATAAACCTTCTCACAATCATAATATATGTAATCATATATGTAAGTTTATATAAAAGGTATAATCTATTTGGTCATTTAAATGACCGCACGGGCCAAAGTTCAGAGGTCCTTTTTCAACATTCTTCTTCTCCTGAATCTAAAATACAAAGCTACTAGCAATGTTCTCTTGAAATATTATCAGCAATGCGTCCTTCTGCCTCCTCTGAACAATACTTTTCCTATCAAGGTGCCACAACTGCATACAGTAATTGCATTATTTCCTTAGATTTAAAAATAAACACCGTGTTCATACATGTCACCACTTGACCAGCTTCCCTGCAGTTTAAACGACACAGACACAGCACATCTCTTAATTTCATTTTATTAATATCTTCGACTTCATTTGTCTAAGAGATCCCTTCAGAACATTACTGTCCTGAACAGTATAAAAAATGTTCTGTGTGCATGACAATCATGCAAATTGTTTGACCAAAGTTCCACTGGCTTCAGTTCCCTGTTTTATGGCCCTGCTGTAAAACTCTGTGTTCTTAATTTAATGAATTCCTGAAGGCCTATCACTACTCATATATGAAAAACTATTATTCAAAACATACAGAGAAGACAGCCCAGTGGTCTGGGGCTCAAAATGATCAATTTTAATGACTGAAAGGCTGAAAACTCAGAACAAGGCTTTAAGCTACCTAATGACTTCACCTGCCTTTCCACATCCTGAAGCCAGGAACTACAAAGGATCCCTTCATGGCACGAGCAGAATTAAATTCAAATTTTGCCCAAATTTACAGTATTCAAGCTTACAGTTAGGATGGCTGCATTGCCTGAAGATGAATGCTGGACGTACACAGTAATTTGTATTAAAATTTTGACATGTGACAATTTTGATGAGATGATGTCAAAACCAATTATGATTCTTCCATCAATTTTATTTCACCAACCAGAAATCAAGAACTGCAGTATAACTGCAATGACTGTTAAGAGAAATAATCATCACTAAAGCTGTGTCCTTAAGGACAGATTTTTTAAAAATACAGTAGAACGGAGCCAGCAGACATTTGGGGGGAAAAAAAAAAACCAAAAAAACTCTCTGCCACAGTGTTAAACCTTTTGCAATGCACACTTCACTACTCCCATTATCTAAATAAAACTGAGAGACTCGTACGCTGCCTGTGAGGTCAATACCACTGAAGATACCAGAAATAGAAGCTGTGATTAGAAATGACATGGAGCAAGATACCATTTGAAAGGTCTCGCTTATCTTATTCTTCTCTACCAACAATATTTTAATTTCTCTCTCTCACTCGGGGTAATACTATGAGAGAAAATGATGTTTTTAAACATGCACGTGCACAGGATGGTATTACTATTTTTTTAGATATATATACACAATATTTATATCCATGTAGCACACTTTGATTGTGGCTATTCTTTCAGTTAATTTATACATTTAATATATATCATACTATTTTTAAGAGATTGTAAAGATTAATCTGCACTTTAGAAAACAAAGTAAAAGCCAATGGAATCTCAGAGAAACCAAAAGCAAGTACATCTCCAAAGCAAATAAAACCCTCTGTTGTAATAGCTACGTATAGTGTTAGAACTTCCCAACCTTTTACTTCCCCGCATCTACATCTGGATATTCAGGTTTACTTCAAAGTCTTCTGCCACCTATTAGTTGGGTTGGAATGAGTAGCTGAGAAGCACCTGTCACTGACAACCCATCATCCAAGTCTGAAACATTATCTTCAGTTAGAGAACGTACATTGTGATATTGTATGAAAAAAGCAAAGAAATTAAATTAGCTGCTGTATCTGTACACACGTATTTGTGTGTGCAATCTCTAGGTGTACGTTATCAACCACATATGCCTCCCCAGTAAAGCAGCAAGTCACAGATTACCTCAGCAACTTTTGGAGGGACTCCATCACCAAGAACTTCCCTGATGAAGCACTGTTGAGTCATGTAACAGGAGAGTCCACAGGTTCTCTTGAAGGCATCTTTCAGTCGCTTTAGCTCTATGTCTGTAACTGTGTTGAGTGAGAAGAGAGGAGGAAAAAAAAGATTTGGTCAGTAAAGATGCTGTAGAAATGCAATAGCTTAAGGACTCTCAAAATCCTATACACCTTACATTTATCTTTACAATAAAAAGATAGGAAGAAAGTAAATGCATGATTTCACCTAAACAGTGGGAAAATCTGACTACTAGAAAACGAGATCTAGTAATTCCATCTTCCCCCCAAAAAAAAAGCAGACCTAAAGTTAACATCAATGATTACAACAGTTCACTGCCTGTTTTCTCTGACTACAATAGCGTATTATGATTTGTCCTGAATTAAGCACCATTATTGTCACACAAAAGGAAAATAAGCAGCTTTATGATCAATTTTACATTGCACGTAAACCAGAGAAATGATCTGTAACCAATAGTGGGGAATATTATTAAAAGTAGCCTCAGTAGCATGCTTGAAGCAGTTTCATCCAGCAATCTGTCTACTTTTCTGTATAAAAAAAAAAAAATTTAATCACCACTTACATGCTCATAAGACAGTACAGTGAAGCATGAATTTAACAGGATTACTATAGTTAAACTTAGGACTAATTGTAATTCTTCACCTAAGATTTTCTTGCACCGTCAAAATCTGATTGCCAGCTAAAGCCTGTCCAAGCTTGTTCTCAACCTGTAAACGTGAGTTTGATGACATCCCGTTTGTACTTGCACATGAGCTTCCTGAAAAGCAGTCCCTGCATTCAGATTTTACAAGCATAAAGCAACTTTCTAACAAAGCCTGTAAGAAGTGAAGTATTTTGCTGAACAAAATGAGTCCTTTGACAAAAATCAAGTTGCAGAGAATAATCTGGGTAAGTTACCATGTAGTGCAGGAAGAGCTATTTACCATCTAGAAGCCAAAAGAAATTATGCTGGACGTGACAGCTATTTCACTGTATTTATAGTAAGGTATTTTCCTTGCCCTGATATAACAGGCCAGACAGAAACAACACTGACATGGCCAAAAAACTCGTCACACTTTTTGTCAACCAAAATAAAGCAGAGCTTAATCCAGCGCTCTCTTTAAAACTGCTACATTTCAATTATTTCATTCATCAAAAGAAAAATCACCCCTTAAAAGTAAATTACATTGAAACATTCCTCCCTAGTTTTAATCTTAGTCAACACTGAAACAGACTACTGACTTCGTTTAACAATTTTGTGTAAAAACAGAAATTGGGTCATGTTTCTTTTCAAATTTTATCATAGACTGTGGATATTTTTGACCAGTAAAATTTCAAAGGACCTAAGAAATAAACTGAAGGTGTGACCCACACAGCACTGCTGCTACCAATTAACGTTGGTAAAAGACATACTCAAGTTATCATCATCACATACCTTGTTTTAATTAAAGAAGCATACTTTAATTATACAGCAGAAGAATCTTGGTGTAATACTGTTACCTGGCTTATTTGGTGTTTAAATGTCACTATTCCATATTAACATCTATCCATAGAGTCATTTTCTTCCTTTGTGTCTCCACATGTGATGTTTATTGAATGCTCAAACACTGTTAGACACACCAGTTAAAGTTTTCTTTCAAGATTTTCCCTAGCTAACTGAAAACAGACCCTCCAATACGATATTTACAACCTGAAGCGACACTCTCCACGCTCACCAGCTCTTCAGAATCACGGCAATGGGAAGCAAAATAAAGATTCCGCAAAGAGACGGACCCTCACGCCGCAGCCTCTCCTCCAAACACGTGCGAAAAATTAACAGCAGGGCTTCCCACCGGAGGGAAGCCTCACCTCGTCTCCTCCACCACCTCCCCTGCACAACCCAACTACAGCAGGACTTCAGCCAACAGGAACAACTCCCCACCACATGTTTAATGGGTAAAAGCTTGAGATTATTAAGGGAAGAGAAAAAGGGGAAGCTACTGGCTTCATTATTTGTCAAGGTATAGCAAACAACCCAGATCCTAGACAAAATCTAGCAACAGTTCTTTGATAAAAATATTTTAATTTATTGTATTTTTTCATATGCATGAGCACACACACACCTTTATTAAAAATACACTCTGCATTCTGTTTTTCCCTCTCCACTCAGTGCATTTTTTCGAACTCCTCACCAGTTAATCCAACCTGGTTTGTGGTCACTTGGCAAAAAAGTTTATGCGCAAACCAAGCGTTAACTAACCTGATGCTCACGCCTTTGCACACACTGTAATGAACTTCCAAGTAACCTAATGAATGCTTACTGCAAAAATAAGGTTGAAACATACACAACATACACAGCCACTTAACAAAGTATTGTGTCATTCTTGATTCTTGCAGGTTTAGTTTCCTGGCTGCAGAGAAAATTCAAATAATTTTCCTAAAAAATGATGAGAAAAATGTCTTTTTTCTCAGCATTCATTTCTAATGACTGATTTTGTGTCCCTTGTTCCAGTTTGTTAAAGCTTCTCCCCAGCCTGGGGAGGGAGAGAAGGGAGGGGACACAGCGTTGTGTCCCGGCTGCACCAACAGCCCCCCTGTGCCCAGGCAAAGCATTTTCACCCAACTCTGAAGTTCCTTCATTAAGTATATTCACTTTTTCCAAAGGCACAGTCTTACCAAACACTTTCAGGAGACAGCTGTCTACCAACACCGAAGAAAAGACCATTCACAAGCTGCTTTCATTACACAGACACTACGCTATGGGATACACCGTCGCTTCATTCAGAACCTGACAGTGAAAAACAGAACACGTAAGACTTCCCAAAATAAGTTTCTGGTAGCCAACACAGCAAAAACCATGGCCACACATTGCTCCTACCAGTAACAGGTGGCACGACCTCAATATTATGGCAGAGAAAGCAACGCAATTGGAACTGCACACCTAATTCTTTGCACCTCAAGACTATAAAAGCTAACTTTTTATTGTGAAGTTCTTATTATTATTATTATCAATTACAACAATTTGCACCAGTTAGTGTATTCTAATTCTTAAAATTCTATCTGCCTAATTCCAAAAACCACCATTGAAACAAATGGAAAAGTCACACACTATGTCATTTTGTCCAGGCAACTTTTAGAATCCAAACCTCCCGGAGGCTGCCTTGGCTGGATGGTTTCCAATAAAGTCAAAGACAGTGTAACAGAAGATTAGTGCTGCTTCCAGCTCTCCAGGGAATAGCCCAGCTCCAGTTTGTTTAATAAAGTTTAAATGAAACCATGCAACCTCAGCTAAAAATGTCACCGCAACGTACAGTAATTGTAACAAACCTTCAGCTCATTCAACTGCCAAGGATATTTTTAGTTCAATAGCGTTACTTAAACTTAATGCTGTTTATACAGATTTATGCGACTACTATTTTTTTAAACTCACAACTGTCCAGGTAATGATTTGTGTGGCGCATTCCAAAACAGTCCCGTGCTGGAAACCACCCTCTTTCCACTGCTTTCACTCCTCGTATTTATCACTGAGTCACGCTGGAGTTTTCCTTTTAGATAAAAACTGTATCTGAAGCTCAAACTGCGCAAGCCTGGACCCCACAACTGCAGACTTCAACTTTACTTCCCCACCCACATAAAACTGGCCTGAATTTCAGAGGGGATTCCCACCAGCTGTGTCACCGATATAAACAGGAGCTGCAGGGAATCTGTCTCAGAAAAAAAAATATCCTACATTTATGTAGAAGCCAAATGTTAGATACTCACATTCTGGACGTTAGATATAATGTTCCATTGGAAAAAGAAAGGCAGAAAATGCAGCTGAAGTTACTCCCCTTCTCATCCTCCTTAAAACTCACAGGGGGGTGTCAAAGCAAGGTTAATTATCTGAAGTATTTACTGCCTAATACTCAAGTTCTCAAATTTACACGTGCTTAATCAACTACTCTCAAATCTTGGTTTTTGTCAATTGTCAAAATTGTGAGTTTTGTATAAAAATTGTAATCCAAATAATATAGATAATAATTTAGGTATCATAATTTCTCTTAAGGCAACACATACTGTTCTTTTTGCTTACCCATTCTGTAACATTAAAGTCCATCTTTAGATGTTCCTTAAATTCTATTTAACTAAATTAAGGTGGAGGAAATCAATCCTCACACTGGAGCTTTGGCACGTTTTGCAGACACATTCTCTATTCACTATTCATTTTAGAAAGTTTTTCCTTTCCACATCCTGTAGCACTAATCCCACCCCCACCCTTCTTGTCTCTCTCTTGGGAAGTTTTAAAATGCATTGTGAGGAACGTATGGGCCAACGCACGGCACAGCCCCTGGCACTCCACCACAAAGGTCACACTGGGAAGGACAGGACAACTTTAGCCAACAAACACCCGGGCAAAATGCAGCAAGCTGGGAAGCAAATTCCTGTTCACTCTGCTGTTACAAGATTGCTAGTGAAATTTATTAAAAGGCATCAGTGAAAAGATGACTACATAACTAAATACACCAAACATTGATACTTCTGCTTGTTTACTTCCTGTCTTGGAAAAAGAGATAGAAGAAAACGGTCACATCAAAACCATTGATGTGACCAACCAAACTCCTCACTAATGGAAGTACCTACATGGCATACTCCATCGTACCTCCTCCGAGACTAACGACTCTAAGCTAAGGTTTGTACAAGTTACCCCAATAGTATATTTTATTGTTTTATTCAAACACTGTAAGAAAGTAGTTAAAATCTTCCTTTTTTTTTTTTTAATGATGTAACGCTAGGAACACTAACGAGGTAGAGATTATAAGAACTGCCGCACATCACAGTCCCTGCGTGGCCCCAGTAACCAACTTGCACCCAAGGCCAGCCCCAAGAGAGTAACTTCTCTTCCCATGGTGGAGCGTGTGGCTGCTCTCCAGCGCCCGCCCAAAGAAGTTTAAAGATTTACAGATGCACTGAAGAGAAGCAACACCAAAATTTACGAGCGAGCGCTGCTGCTTAAGATGCAACAGCTCACACATGAACGTTAAGCATTATAAGAAACAAATACTCATTTCGAAGGGAGCTTGTCTAAAGGTTAAAAGAAGTGGTTAGTCAGGCTTAATGGATTTATTACAGCTTATATAACATAATTACTATATACCTTGCCTGTGACATGTGCGACGAGAGCGAGCACAATAAATGCATTTCAAATTCCTATTTAATATTTATTAGGAAAGTCAGACCGGCCATAAAAATACCTTCCTTTACAATGTTTCCTCCCCTACCCTTCAATATCCAAGCACAATTATGTAAAATGCTGTGGTGATACAGAATGAGATACAAAATGCAGCTTTGGAAAGCACACAGTTGTCTGTTGTACTAAAGGATAAGAAAAATAGTATAAAGCTACTACTGTGGAGTCACTTTAATCAGCGAAAAGGACAGAATCCCAATAGTTCAACTGAGAGTAGGTGGAGTTAATCTGCCATGGCTACTATAAACTGACAGCCAATTAACATAATCTATAACAAACCGGACACAGAAACAAAGCACATATCTGTTTTCTTTCCCTTCATCTTATTAGAGAAATTAGTGACAGCTGAAACCAAATCACTGATTTGGTGACCCCTATTTATACCAGAATCACAAAAGTAACACACAAATCATCACTTCTGTTAATATGAGTAGTAGGAACAGACCAAAAAGCTAATAAAATCTGTTTCAAAAGCCTAAAATATTTCATTTGGCTATTGACAATGCTGAAAATCAAAACAGGAAACAAATCACTGCACAAGCAGGAAAAAAAAAAACAGAGGATAAAATGTTCGGTTAAGGTGAAGGGTCACGAAACTTTGAGCTCATCTGATTTAAAGTATTTTACAATATATCTAGCAGGGCTGGTACTTTTTCCCAGAATTGGAAGCATCAAACTGCCTACAATACTCTACGAACACAGAAAAAACCTGAGTTTCCAAAGTCACTACTGGGTGAAAAAGAGCTTGCTACGCCAAGCTTGCTAGCCAAAACCAAAGCAGCCCTGCAGATCTCAAGTATACGGAGCAAGCGAGATTTTGCAGCCATCAGCATAACGCTGCGTTTCTTCTTTACTAAAAATAACCAAACCTGAATTTTAATAAAACAGACAACTTGATCATCCTTCAGAAAGCAAACAAACTTCACCTACCTCAAGCTCTACCTGACTTCCAGCTCAGGTTTTAATATTTCTAATATTTTGATCTTTAGGTGACAATTTTACAGGCTCAATATCAAACTCACAGGGCATATAATTCTCTAACCAGACAATTATCTTCCCTGTAATCACTTGCTCAATATTTCCCCCAGGAATCTTCACCCTAGTTATACATGGAAATTTTATTACTTTTTTCATTAGTCTTTATTGTGACTTAATGGCTGTGGTTATGAAGTTGTCAAGAACCAAAGCAATTACTAAAAAGCTTCAAAGAGGTAAAATGTGCAAGTGAATGTAAAGCATGTTTGGGAACAACCCCAAATAGGAAGAACAAACTGCACAATACAATTGAGATAAATGAACCAGCTATGACTAAAAAGACAACCTCCACACCCACCCGTTCCTGCCAAAAAGGAATCCACTTGAAAATATTTTGGGGGGAAATACACACACAAAAAAATCCCACCTCCCCTAATGAAAAAAAAATAATTCACTCTTAAGGAATCTTTTATAACCACAGTACCAAAAATGGCACTATTCAAATTAAACAGTGCATCTCACTAAAGGGTTAATAATATGACCTTTACCAAGAACAGGAATTTAAGGATAACAGCAATACAGTTTTGGTATTTAAAAAAAAAAA
>JAOXNO010000007.1:5649971-5663733 GCA_028565335.1 Limnodromus scolopaceus
GGTTAATAATATGACCTTTACCAAGAACAGGAATTTAAGGATAACAGCAATACAGTTTTGGTATTTAAAAAAAAAAAGAAGAAAATAAATTATTCAATCCAGTTGTATTTGTTTCTTCCTACATATTCTTTGGGTTTTGGTAGTGGTGGCTCATGCTGGGTATAAAGCTTTTCTTGGTTCTACTAGACCTAACCAGAATGCATATCAAAGGTTTAACATCTTGTGTGCGGAGAGCGGAAGAAGATTTAGTTATTACAATAGGATTTGCCAATTTTCTGTTACATGAATACTTAGCATTTATGTGACGCTTTTAATCTTCAAAGAGCTTCCTTCTCACAGTTACCATCCTCAAAAAGAATGCCATTAAGTATTATTAGCCTGTTTTATCCATCTGTAAAGTATCTCCATCAGGGCACACACTGTCACATCGCTATTTGGATTATGTTTGCTTCAAGCAAAGCTAATCAGCACAGGTTCTGTGACAACCCTCCCCATAAGGCCAGTGTGGATAGGAATTGCTACATAATAGCCCCAACAGTGAAATAATCCTCCCACCATCTGAGCACTTACATCTTATTGGCTATATTTTATATCCTCAGGAATTAAAGGAGCCTAGTTTTGTATACTTACTAGCCCAACCCTGGAAGCCACGGAAGAAAACTGAAAGAACCTGAAAATTCAGAAATCTCTGCAGATGATTAAAATAACTTTGACCATACATATGACCGCAAATTTAATATTAGGGACAAAAATAATTACTGTTATCAATTAAAGAACTGGTAAATTCATTCTCAGCGACTGCACAACAAAATTTCTAGCCCTGATTAATCACAAGATGCCACGTCTCCTGGCCACAGGCCCCTGTCAGAGCACTTATCGTTTCTTCCAAAATGAGGTGATGGTACTGCTCCAGATGCTCTCAATAAACTGTTGCTGACCTGGAGAAAACACACTCAGCTCCCTGACCAGCACGGCCAGGCATGGAAACCCTACTGAAAAATAAAAGGAAAAGAGGCAGAGGTACAAGTTTTAAGTGGTTTTAAACACAGAACATAAGCTGTCTCACAGCAACAGCACCCAGAACCCTGAACTCCCCTCCAGAAGACAGAAGCATGGACAGAAATGAATCACGAGTCAGGGAAGCCCTAGAAATAAAGCAACCCTTTCTGGGACACCTGCCTTCACCTGAGCACCGTCATTGCTCTTTGCTCAGTTTCTAACCTCTTCATTCCTCATTTTCTTTCCTTTTCCACTACTGTCTTCTTCTGATGCCTCTTCATAGTTTACATAGGTTGGACATGATTTCCCAGGATGATGGTTTAAGCTCTTGATCTTCTCAGTATTTAGTCCAATTTTGATTAGAAACAAAACTCTGCTCTTCTGAGCTGTCCCTTCCTGAGTTTTCCTGGTAAATACACTGGAAGTTTGTATTGTCACAGGTGAGTAGAACAGCTTCTGTCACAGTTCTGAAAAGCTGCTTCCACTTTATTACCGTCATGAAAATCATCTAGACAGTTATGCTTGTTAAGATACACAAAATTACATTATATAACTCATTTCCAAGAAATAAACAGCCCATTAAAATGAAAAGCAAAGGCAAAAGCCAACTATGTAAATGCAACCACCACATAAGAAACCTTGCTACAAAATAATGTAACAAATATTTCATATCCTGTCTCCCAACAGCGTGAAAGATACTAAATGCAACTATAATATGAATTGTTCTTTAATTAAAAAAATGAAGCCTAAACCTGAAAGTTAAGCATCATCTGCAACTTCTGCATAGGAAGGCAGTGTTTTCTACAGTCTTTAGTGAGGACAAAAGGCAAGGAGTTCTAATTTGCGATTGCTGGTAAGAGTTTTGATCAAGTATTTACTCAAGTGTTAGTCTCTGACAGCTAAAAGAGTAGAGTCTAGTTAAGCATAGCATTTAAATACTATCACAAGAATAATAAAAGATTCAGATAATATTTATACACTGCTATATCTTAATTTCTAAAGTTAGAGGAAAAATACTACTCACTTGGAAGTCAAGTGTTTTGGTAATAAATGCATCACACACATGTATGCATAGATGTAGCTGATGGACAACAAAAGGCTCTGCATTTTGACCCTTCCTATTCTCAGCTCTTGGGGATACATGTGTATAAAATATAACCTCAGCTCAGATGCAAAGTGAACTGTTTTAGTGTCAGGTCATAAATTGATGTCTTCTGTTGCACTGTTATAAACACATAACAAGTCTGCTACGCAATGTGTGAGTAGCTGAAAAATAAAAGCAGAATCACAAATAGAGACACTAGCCTATATAGTCAAGAAATAAAATAGAAACTAACATAACTAACATGTGGTTAGTTCTGGGACCCTGCTACATGTTTGGTAGAACACCAAGAATTGAATCAGAGATGGTTTTTAACAGACAATAGCAAATGATTAGCGTCACTATTTCCAAACTCCATTTCCACTGCTGCATCTCCTGTACTATCCTGAAAGACACCATACTAGTTTTAAGCATATCTGTGCTCTATTACCAAATTAATCTATAAAAATATTCCTCATTAGGTGCATACTATTCCTAAGGCCCTGCATTCAGAAGAATGAAGCAGTCTATTTAGACACGCCATGTAACAGCCATACAGGAAACCACCTTCCAGTAACTTCACTGCCACTGACCAGTTTAGATTGATGTGATGACTCAAATTGCGGAGTTTCATATAAACACACTCTCCATTGTTTCACAGAAAAGACGTACAGGAACAGAAAAGGTAGTAGAATTACTTAAAACCAAAGAGCTACAATGCCCTGAGTAGCGTCAGCAGTTGGAATCTCTCCCTGAATCCCCGAAGAGACTCACAAGACATCCCCAAGGAGGTTGCCGTCTCTATTAGAAGCAGTGCATTTACATAATGAATTATGATCTTTTTATACAAAGAGAGATTTATCAAATATTCTATACTGTGCTTTTTAGCCTCTATTCTTGTAATACTCTGGCTTTTGCAGATATTTAACCAGCGCTCTATATTAGAATTAGTGTGTATTATGGTTCCTTCCTCCTTTAACCTATCTACACTGCAATCTACTCGTTATTTAAGGAATAAGATTAGTTCACACAAGACATTTACCCAGCTATTCTTTCTGCAAGGCGATTAGAAGACAACACTGAATTGCAGGTAACACAAAAAAGCGGGGAATTTGTTAGTGGCAAAAAGATCAATTACAATTCTTTAGGAAAAGCAAAATCACGTTGTTAGCTGTGAGATTGGAAAACCGGGACCAAAAAGTTCCTGTATTACTTTTCCACCGATACCAAGCTTTGTTAACATCCTCACAGAATACAGAGCAGGCTGCACTGACCACACGAACCACCACTGCTGATTTTTCTTAAAGTAATGCTGCCTCTGCGATGTGAAGTGAAAATCCACTTTTCTAATTTTTAAACTAAAATCCAGGATTTTACTGTATCACGTTGTCAGGGAAAATGAGGTAAAAATCTTCTTTACAAGACTAGGAAATTTCCAGTGCAGAATCAGATTTTGTTTCTGGATCACACCTACCAACTAGAAACATGGATTGAAAGGAAGTGCTTCTTCAGCCCAAAATAGATTCACGATGCCATATTCAAGTTCATTTTTAGAACAAATTTAATCTGCAAAACTGAAGTTCTCATAATTACTATCCCAATACTTTCAGTTCTTTTTCTCTACATTCACAGACTTATTAAATCTGGCACTTCCTGTTCTGCTTAGGCGTCCGAGTGGAAATGTGGAAGAACCACAATTTTTTCATTCAAGGTTTCAGAATTTTAAAAGAACAATTTTCCAAACTAATGCAGTAAAATTGATCATTTAAAATAGCTGTCAAAAAATCCAACTAAATCAGTCTTATGATCATTTGCAGAGTTCAACTGAGACAGCAGCATATACCTGTTAACTATTTAAGTTCATGACCAAAGCAGTCTGCCACGGGACAAAACCTGAGCACTTCCTATTATCACTATAAATTAAGATAAGGAATATCCATTCAAAACACACACAACAGAAATGTAAGCATACATTCTATATTAAATACTTCATGTGAAATTAAACTGTATGAGTGGATGACAACTGAAAGATCAGCAAACAATAAGATAGATACAACATGAATAAAGAACAAAGCTTGTGAGTAAGAATTCCAAAGTCTTGTAATAGGTTTTATTTTTAAAGGGCAAAGACTATATTTCTATGCAGAATGTAATTATCTCTTATTTTGGCCCAGTGACATTGCCTCTCATAACTTCTGGGACCAATTCAGACTGCAAACTAGGCGAAACAGCTTCCAAGGATTTGGACATTAAAAAAAAAAAATCCTCAAAATAATTGTTATACGAGACAGTGTATAGTATAGCTCCGCTTTCCCTTTGTAGTTGCTGGTTAGAAGCACGTAGGGTGCTCTAACAACTGATGGGGCTGCCTCGCTCCACACCAGTTCCACACTGTGGCTCATAGAATCATCTAGGTTGGAAGGGACCTTCAGGATCATCTAGTCCAACCACCAACCCAACTCTGACACAAAAACCATCACTAAACCATGTGCCGGAGCACCATGTCAACCTGTATTTTTGAACATACATGTACCTGCAGAGAACCTGACCAGAAGAGAAGGCAAATCCGTTTTTAGGGTACAGAAGAATGTCTCACTCACTGTTTAAAACCATTCTAAAAGACAAAACTGGAGTGTATGGCAATGTGGAAAGCCAGACGGTATTGCTGCCCATCTTCTCACTCTGTCCAAAGTTCTCCATTGAGAGGAAGGTGTCGTCCTGTTACTTCCAACACCATCTCTGTCCCAGAAGCTCTGGCTGGTTTGCAGTGCATTAGTGAACACATTAACCTATGCAGCTTAGGAACATCGTTCCAGAAAAGAGGTCATTATTTTGCCCCAAAATCACCATGTGGTAAGCACAAGGAGTTGTCAGCCTCATCAGAGCAACTCTATGGGATAGGAGAGGCTTGTTCTGTGTTGTGATAACTGAAAGGAGAAGGTAGAGGAGGACTGAAACACCCTAGAGATCACTGCACGTCACTTGATATGCCCTGTCACCCTACCTGGGACAGCTAATCACTTCAGTGGAGGTAATGATTCAGGTAAGTAACTATTTCAGTGCTTTTGCCATTTTTACATTAAGTAATGTATACAACGGGAAATAAACCCTGGCCGTTACAAACTGCCTTGATCATCATTTGTCCAAACCTTTCTCAGGCACATCCTATTTTGCCTCAAAGGCTTTGTTGCAAACGTTAGCAAATTTTTAAAATAATTTCCTTAACTGATTAGATTATTTAAGCAAGAAATACACATCTCTATCGCCTAGAACTCAGCTGCATGTCCATATTACACTAAAATAATGAAGGAATTTCTTATTGTCATTATGATGAATGACTCCCTGGTCTACACAGAGAAATGCTGTGATTGATTATAACCTCCATCATTTTTTTAAGCAGATTTGGTGAACCACTACAAACTCTATAGAGACACATTTTGTTTCAAGCTGAGATCTGAACCCAGCTTATACCCATTATGAATCAGAAATACAGAAAAGCTTTTACACCAGTTTAATAAAACCACAGATAAAAGAGACGCGCTCGTTCCAAACATGTCCCCACCTATAAGGAGGACTACGCCAACGCTGCTCAATTGTAAACACAAGCTCATAAAAAACCCACTTCTCAGAGGTGTTAAAATTCATTATGTAAAAAAGAAATGCTAAGTCTTATTACACAGCTAAACTGAAAACACTAAAGCTACACAGACACAGTCATTACTAACAAAAGTAAGATGTCCCTGAAGAAATCACAAAAGAGAACGTGCATTAGGATTCTGCCACTCTTTAGGCAAGCAGGGTATTTTTATTCCAGCAAATGCTAGCAATAATATAGTATTCAAAGTTTTGTGAATTAGACCCTTTCAAACTCTTAGGCAGAATCTACATTAATGGATTTTTCTTCTACATTCATCTTTGCCCAAAGGCTTCATTGTCTCATTATGTAAATGACCTTTTCATATGAAAATTAAATGTTAAAGATGCTTTTTGTAGTTATTCAATACTGCAAATATCACGTGGACATCCACAGTAATTCAGACTAAGTATAACTTAAAGAAAAAGAAACTGCTTCAAGCAATATAACAAATTAAGAAATAACTTGTTTTTAAGATATTTAAAAATTGAAAGTCTTATTTAGAATTAAACTCCAGAACTTTCTTTCCCATACAGAAAATTAAACTAGGAAATCACTAGTTTCATTATGAACAATACCAAAGACTAGATTGCAAAATGCATTTTGGAAAACAGGCATGCCGGACTTGAAGACCTGCAGTACACTCTCCATCTCATTAGATGTTCCTTGTAGAACTCAGTGAGCAGTCAACACCCAACTGGAGCTCAAATAAAGAGAGGTTGGGCAGTTCAAATCAAACGCTGTGTGCTCCCGAGTGGCCTCCACAGAACACCAACTCCCACATGTTATTCAGAATAATTCTGTAAGTTACCACCAACCAGTTTAGCACTGCTGGCTGCCAACAGTGTCCATAAATACCTTACTCTAAGGTTCCATGGCGAGACTCCAAACGTTTCTTGGTGTCCCTCAGCCAGCAGCAGTAAAACAAGACTGTAGCTCCCAACCCAAGAGGAACACAGCACCTACCCAGCCCAGCAGGACTCAAGCGAATGCCCAGCTCCCCACTGAGCAAATCTTTAAAACTAACAGACTACTGTTAAATAACCCAGGAGGCCCTAAAAAACCCCACCTGGGTAGCTCCAGTTTACAACAGTCCCTGAAATAACTTAGTGAAGAGAAACAATCCTGGTATTTGAAAATGCAACACTTGTTCTACCCCTCCTCCATTTCTTTTCTGTATGCTCACTGTATTTTGCATTTCTTCTTGGACCAAAAAAGAAAAGAATTATTTTTTAAAAAAATGAGTAGCTAAGGCATACGGATGCCATGATAGGAGCTCAAGGACATACAACTCATTAGACCTACCTGGCACTCCCCATACACCAAATTATTTTGAACAAACGTATGAATTCACAACCTAACCAAAAATAAACTCCATTTTCAGAAGATATTCCATCATTCTTAAGCTGACAGACATTAGTAATACCTGTTTTTTTCAAATACAGAAAAATCATCATCAGTCCTATCACAAAGCAGCAGTTTTACAATAATCTTAATTTACAGAATTAAATAGGCATATCATGCCTCACCTAATCACGTAACTTGCTAATGCTATGTTCTTTTTTATCCTCACAAAGCTTGTCATCCTTTCACAGGCCCATTTTTTGAATGTGATTTCATTTTTTTGAGTACTAAAGAACTGAACGCCTTACTTATTTTATGAAACGAGACAGGAGGCTGGTTTCCCTTTGAGCAGAAGAAAGGGGTGAGGGTTGTTTTACTCATTTCTCCCATAGTGCCAGCAGCCAGAAAGCCTGATGCTGTTACAGGTCAAGTACAACAGGACTCAAGTAGCCCCCTCTCTTTCTTTTTTTCCACATTTCATTAGAGATGCTTCAAATAATTTTGAAAATCTTCCTAGTTTCTATTTTTGGCTTATTTTATTTTCTCTGTAGGACACTGCCAAGTAGATTTAGGACCCCGATGTTGTGTTTCATAAAAATAAGGCTTTTCAAAATTCAAGATGAACAGAAATATTTCATAGAATCTGTCAGGCTGGAAAGTATCTTAGGAGGTCAACTGGTTCTACCTCGTGCTTGAAACTGGGTCAACACTGAACTCAGACCAGCTTGCAGAGGGCTTTGTCCAGGCAGGTCTTGAAAACCTCCAAAGATGAAAGTTCCAACAATTTTCTCTGGGCTTGTATATTCAAAAAAAAAACCAAAAACAAACAAACAAAAAAGCCTGCTTTTAAAGGAGTAAAAACTAGAAACTGATTAGAAAGAAGTGACCATGAAAATAACTGTTTTCATTGCTTAAAATTCAAGGAATAAAGCAGAACAAGCAAGAGTTCTATGAGCTATGAGACATATAGGCATATAATCTATAAAACAAATCAATGCTTTGCATACTCAATTTTAGTCTACATATCAATATAAGAAAATATATTATGTATATAAGAGCCTGATAGTGTACTTTTAGCTTATACCAAGACGTTTAATACTCAAAATGAGGATTTATTCAGCTTATCCTGTAACTTCCAGCCACCATGGCTGAAATGATATTATCTCTTTACGCTCATTTGGCAGCTTTCCTGCCCACTTTGATTTCAATCTCTAGTAACACGCTGACAGGACAAAAATGCAACTAATATTACGAGCCTACTATTATTTAGAGACACAATTCACCTGTTGAAGTGAGAAACCAGAGGACTCCCAACATTAACTGAATCACATTTCAAGGTTTTGTGGGCTTTTTGCTTTGAGATGTTCAACTGTTTCTTGTTTCTGAAATGCCTGTGTTCTTAAATCCTCTTTTATGGGCCTTACATCACTGTGTTCACATCCAACATTTGAGCACTTACTCACCAAGTTACTGCCATGCTTGATACAGCTGGACTTGGGAACCATCTAAAAATTATTAAAACTAACTAAAAGGTATGTGATCAGCTCCCTCAGAACCGCAGCACCCACAGAAGCTTAAGCAGAAGGCCACGTTTTCCCCTGATTCATAAGTTTTCAGCTGGTATTTCGTAAAGAACTTCTAAAGACCACAAAAGGCATCTCAGGAAAGGAAACTTACTGTTAGTTGACTTAAGTTCACTATACAAATGTTCCTCATTTCCAATAGGAAATAACTTGGGCAGTTACAAGAAAGAAGAGGTTGAAAACCACTGAGTACACTTCTCTAAACTTTGAACCTGAAGTAAAAGAAGAGAAAGTGGTCACTGCAGCTTAGCAGATGAAGAATTACAGATAAATAACCTCTCTTCTAATAGTAGTCACATTTCATCAGTTCGTGGAAGTTTAAGCAGAATTCCCCAAGTCACTTGTGCATGGTATTACACGTTCAGCAGAGACTACTCAGGTATCCTCCCAAAACAAGCATCAGAACTGAATGCCAAAGTTGTGAAATAATTGCTGCTCTGTGAATTTGAGCGGCTACTTGCAGCTCTACAGCTTTATAAACAGGAAGTGTGAAGCTATGCATTCATACCTGCTTTAATCATATGACAGAGCCCTAAAGCCATCAAACACTGGCTGACATAACAAGTCTCGCTGTATAATCTAGACTGTCTCAACAGTGGATTCTATTCATTCTGATAGCTAAAAAAGAAAAAAAAGAAGGCTGAGAGAGATCTAGGCATTTTCATCACATTCATCTGAAAACCCAAAGCTCCTTAAATGGAAGGAGGCAGGTTTATACCCCTAGAAAACAACACACCATGAAGACCGCTTGCCTACCTGTGGTGTTGAAGCACCATTTTTCAGGTATTAGAGAACAAAAAGTAGAATAATTGCATTTGTGGGATACCAAAAGAAGAGAATAAACCACTAAAATGGCTCCCTGATCATTATTCCCAAAAAACACACCTGGGATTTTAAAAAATTAATTTCATAGTCTGGAGCAATAAAAAGTAGCCTTCCATGGGCTCAGGGGCTGAGTCCATGGATTTTGTCACCAGGCTGAGATCAAGACAACCTCAAATAGATGATTATATATATGCACAAGTTTTCCATCATCCTTTTGTCAGATTTATTACATCTGCACGCTTGAGGATGTTAATGATCAGACACCAGATATATATGCCTTGATTTAAATAAAAAAAAATATAGCTATTTTTCAAATTCAATCAGGACACAAAAGGTCGTTAGCAAGATTTATCCTCTGCCCATCACATAGCATCACTCATTATTGGAAAGCATACTAACGAACCTTTTTGTGGATTAAAGCAGGTTTTCATTGCTTTGACAGGCTTGTTGTTCTGCAATTGGTAGCATCTTTGAGATAAATGAATAGGAAAGAAAACTGTCTTCAAAAATTACTATTTCATGACCTCTCCAGAGGCAAATCCTGGAAGATTGATACATCTGCAAGTTTTGACTCAATAATAGCTGGCGTTTTACCTGCATGCACATTTTTTGAAAGACGGTACTGGTTTTGTTGTTTCTTTTTGCTCTTTTTCTCAGAGTTCATTGTGCACAAAACAAAGCACAATGAAACGGATCCACCAGAAGCCACTCATTTCTTCGAAGCGCGTACTCACTGATGTTGGGGCAGTTCCCCCGTCTTCCATCCCGGCACACGTGCAACAGAAATTGTACCTTGCTTTAAGCAGAAAGAAAAGCCTTGCCTTCCTCTCCGGCACAAATTTGACAGATCCATGATTATTCACTGACATTTCTTTTGTTTAAGTGGTTACCTGACTTGATATTTAGCATATGTAAGCTGAAAATGGCCTGAGTTAGCATGACCAGCTCTCAGTAGCATTCACAGAAACTTCGACTACAGATTCTATTATCTTACCATTTCCAAGCACCTTCATAAATTTACACTCAGTCTGCCATTATATTCTGAAAATTACTTAATCAGAATACATTAACAGTCACTGGAAAATACAGGCCTTAGGGATCTGAAACAAACTGGCCATCAATACCACGTAGCCATCTCTTTCCTGGGGAATCCTTATTAAAATATTCTATACACAACACAGCATAACACAGGAGCTGCTGTGCTGAAGCTAACACAATAGTAATAGAAAGTTCTTCCTTTTATAAAGTTTTATTGGCCCAAAGACAGCCCATTGAGGAATCAGGTGACAAGGCTGCCAGAAGAACAAGTAAAAGATAAGGCAGACTTTTGAGCGCTACCTCCTTGGCATGAGGCAAGGCCCAACACTGGGCAGGTCTCAGCAGGAGGGAGCAGGCAGCCAGCCTGGTGAACGGAACGGGAGCAGAGGAGTCGGGAATCGGAGACACACACTGGAAAAGGGAAATCTCAAACCAAAAAGGGATACCGCCTGAGCTAGGGAAGCCTGCCTGACTCGTGGCACTGCCCAAGGAAGAACATTGCTGTTGGAGCCTAGGGCTAAGAAAAAAAGTAACAAATTCTAGAGCCACATTACCAGTTTACATCATCACAAACTTAGTTTAATAAAATAACCAATAACGTAATGCCCAATTTGGGATGAAGGACCTATTTTACTTCACCTGTAAAGACCTGTCCATGAACTTCACCTCCTTACAGAGAAGTTGTCCTCAGGAGGAGGCCTATGGGGTCAAGAAGAGCTCTCACCACAAGTTCAGAACCCATACCTTTTCCACTGCAACAGGCAAAGCAGTGCCTCTGGCGACCATAAATAAGATGACTGTAATTTGACAATATTCATTATAAGAGAAGAGATGTTGAAGAAAATAGCATCCTTACTTTTCAGTCCCAAACTAAGCAACCAGACACAGATTTTTACAGGGCGTGAGGGGAAAAAGGGAGACTAACAAGACTCAGAGTGACCTGCACTGGTGGACACAAGACAACTTCATCTTGCCCATCCGCACGGCCACACCACCCACAGCACAGTCAGCAGTCTGTGCCAACCGGCAGAAAAAAAATAAATTTAAAATTGCAGTACTGTCTCATGCTTCAGGGTGAAAAAGGACCATTAACACTAGACCGCTCTCACATTTTCATCTCCTTGAACAGAAGTTACACTTTAGCTACAGTTATTTATATTGTGAGTGTTTAACCACAAAAACCCTCCTCACCTTCACAACCTTTGGTTTCTCCCAAAATGGAACTGCAATAAAGAAAAACGCAGCCATTCACAACCTAGAAGTCAGCCTTATTTTCTGACGCTTACAGAACCAGCAGCATTCGTTGCATTTTTCCAGATGTTCTGAACAACTGAAATGAAAACTAGCCTCTCAAAAATATGAGCACAACATTGGAAATTATTAGCACTTCTACAAGTACAGTTAACCACTACAGATTACATACAAAGAATTCATACAATATTCACCTAATATAAAACTTTCTCAGCATTTAACGACCAGGACACAATGTTAGAGAAGGTAGATCTAATTGGACATAAATGTATCTGGCTTTCTTTTTTTAATGTTTATGTTTTTACATTATCACTGTTTGTGTCCACAGAAATGCCACATGCACCAGCATGGTTCTGTGCAAGTAAGAATGGCCTAACAAATGATGTTTTGATAACTAGCCTGTTTTATACATACAATGATTCACTGGTTAAGTAAACAATATAGTTATTTAGCAAAACATCAATTTATATTAGAGAGCCTAAAACAACCTTTCTGTTCTCCTACAGAACAACAGTATTAAATGCCTCATACAGATAGAATAACATCAAAGAAAAATACTACATTCACTGCATGAGAAAAAAATTTAAGTAACTTCAAAAAATTCTATCTTATTTTTGTCAAGCAACCTTTTAATTATGAAACATCCAGACCAACTAGATTTTGAAGCAGTGTATGAGTTTAAATCTAACTTTAAAATTCAAAACATTTGGTTTTTCTTATTTATGAACTTTGGAATATGCACCTTAATCAAATGAATGTATTTTCCACCAAAAAACTTATTTCAAACAGTTCCTGCTATATTCAACTTCACACCTCTACCAAGGTACATTTATGATTCCTCTATAAATACACACACCAATGCTTTTAAAGACTCTCTATACTTTCTCTAGAAGTGAAATTCTTCAAGGCTGTTACGTTTAAAATCTGTAGCGAAAGTGAGTTTGAATCACATATTTGTTTCTTCTGCTTGACAGTATGTTGCTCCATTTCCTATCTGACATGGCATCCCTCAGAGGCTCCACCACCATAAAAAAGAAAGAATTAAAAAATATTTAATAAAAATCCCATTTCACTTTCATTTCTCTCTCCTTCAGTTAACACCCCCTGTTTCCTCCCAGTTTTCCCTCATCAATCATTTCGTGCTTCCCAGATGTAAACAGAAATAAAAAGGGCAGCCATGCATCGGTTTGAGCTTATGAATTTTATCAACGCTTTAAACATCAAACAGGTGAACTGCTTGAACTGCCTGCACCACATCACGTGAACGCACAATAAAACAACAATTATAAAAAAAAAAAAAAACCTATTCGCCCTGCAAACCATTTACTGTTGAAAATTACTGTCCCTCTTTGTCCTTGGACTTGGCTATCAGTTCTGGAGCAAGGTATCTGACAGGGTGTAGCTCGCCTCGGAGCCCTGCAGCTGCAAGTATTCAGCCTTGTTTATGTTTATCCCTTCGCTAGTTCCTCTTTAAATTCACCGGGAGGAATCTAGAAACGGACTCAAAACAACATATAGAATAAACCGGGCAGGGCTGCATCCCTCTCCCGGCACCGGAGCTGGGAGGGAGTGCTCCCCACCCGCCGGTAAAACACGCGGAGCCGGGAGCTGACAGGGGCGGCGCGGCGGCTCCTGTCACACCGGGATGGCACCAGCTCCCGACGCCCGGTTTTCCGGCAGAAGCCGGCGACGGCCAGGCCGAGGGCTGCCCGGCGGCATCTCCCTCAGCCCTTCCCCGGCCGAAGTCGGGACGGCGCGGAGGTGGCCAGTGAGAGGAGACACCCCGCCGCCCCCCCACCGCGGCCCCATTATTAAGAGAGGGGAGATAAATAAATAAATATGTGGGGGGGAGAGGAAGGGGGCGGGGAAGGAGCCTGAGGCAGGGGAACGGCGCAAGTGCCTCCCCGCCGGGGTCTGTCATGGTGGTGCGAGGAGCCGCCGCCTCACCGCTCGCTGACAGGGGCCGAGCAGGGCCCCCCCCCTTCTCGCCCCGCACCTCCCGCCGCT
>JAOXNO010000007.1:5664057-5692216 GCA_028565335.1 Limnodromus scolopaceus
CGTCCCGGGCCGCGGCACTCCCCCCCACCCCCCACCCCCCTCCTGCCCGCCAGAGGTGCCGGCGCGCGACTCCCGCCTTCCCTGAGGGGAAGGGGGCGGCTGAGGAGAGCGGCCGCGGCAAACCGGGGAGGGGGGCATCGCTTCCCTCGGGTTAGCGAGAGAGAGCGGGCCCGGCGTCTCGGGCTGTGGCTCAGGGTCGTGAGGCGCGGAAAGGGAAGGGGGCCTGTCAGGAAGAGCTCGCCCTCCCACCGCTTCGGCGTTTGGCGCTTGCCAAAGCGACCTCACTTTCCGCCTGTGCGCACACATGCGCTGAGGGAAGAGACGTAAGGCCGCGGTGCGACAGGGGTCCGGGTGAAATGGCCTCTTCCCTCTACGGCAGCCCCCTGGGTCTGCACCCCGGGCCTCATCCCTTCAGCCCCCTCATACCTCAGGGGAGGGCGGCTCTCCTCAGGAGGCCCTCTAAGGAGGCGTACTACTAGCGCAGGGTGACAGTAAGAAGTTCGTGGTCTATTAAAATGTCTTTTCAATGTCTGAAACAGAAACACGGACTGAATGTAAAAGGATCAGAAATACCTCTGTCCTTTGCTGTTCTTCAGCACGTTTTCTTTTAGTATGCAGTCCAATACTTACACAGAATGGGAGGATTTCCCAAATGGCTTTGTTACAACATTAAGCCTGGTAACATAGCCTGGGTCACTCCCAAGCAGAAAATAAGGACTTTGAAAGAAAACACTGATTTCCAAGGGCAGCTCGTTCCAAGGATTGTTTCTGCACAGAAACAAAGCCTGTGAAAACAGCCGTGGCGAGTCATTCCCTAAGCCACGGTTTCCGTACTGAGTGATCTTACCACATCAGAGCTGAGGAAAGGTCAAGCCGAAGTCGCTTTCTCGCTGATGTAAGTTCACGCATAGGTATTTTTATAGCAAACATTCCAAACAAATTTCATGTCTGATACGCAAAGCCAGGAATGCAGCTTACAGAGACGCTGGCTTGAAGGCCAAATTTCTCCTCATGTAACACTACTACCAAAGTGCAAAGACACCACAAATGAATTAGGCTTTGTAAATCCTCCTTTCGTTTTCTTCTGCCATCATCTGAATTGTTTATCATCTTACATTTGTGACAAAGAATATAATTATTACAATCAAGCATAAAATTTGCCACAAAGGACCTTTTGCCTCTCTGGAATATAAAATACGGGTGTGAGGAGGCAGCTAAAGTGCTTTTTAAAAATATAAATGAAATTGTTGGGAACATACTTCACCCACCAGCCACTTGTTACATACTTATCCTTTAAAGAGGATACGAACTCCCTTATATCCTCTTATTCCTATGCTACCTTTACTTATCTCAATACAGCCCCTCAGCCAAGCAGCTTTTAGTTTAGATACAATATAAATTCTTTACAATCTTCGAGAGAATGAATTCAATAAAACATGGCAACATGTGAATCAAAAGCGTGAAGTTGGCAATATTAGAACAGCTGGAGAAGTCTGTTTTATCTTGTGATTAAGTTAAGTATTCCAGCCTCTAACGAGGGTATTCATTGTGCCCTGTTCCATTTGCAGTGGATCACTTTTTTTAAAGTATTAACTCACAGCTGAGGAGACATGGTTTAATTCCTGACTTCACTGTGGTATTCCTGTGTGACCTTATGTCTAGAAATAATCTTTTAATGTTTTGAATACTCCTCTGAATTGCAAAGATAATGCTACAAGAGTCCCGTTTTGCTTGGAACAAGTTGCTCTGGGATACAGCCAGACCCAAACTGGCCGAGCAGTTACAGAAAGCAGTTAGAGCAGGAAGGAACCACAATGGTGTTGTAAGACAGCTTCACACCAATTTCTTCTAGTTTTCATGCAGATTTCTCCATGACTACTTATCCTTTCCTCACCTCCCTTAAGTCTCCTTCTTTCAGTAACCGCAAAACCCCAAGTAACAAGGCACAGGATGGAACTGATATTACTCTCCCAGGCCTGTTTCATCTAGACGTATAGGAGTGAAGGGACCTGCCAGAACGATGATTCCCATTCAATGCAATTCCAAGCACCACAGTTTATAACTGCTGTCCTGCATCTACTCAATTCCATGTTGCAACACAGGTGAGTTACCAACATGCCTCTCTGTGTATTTACAGAAACCCATCTATCTCTTTTCGGCTTTCAAAAAACCTCAACAAATTAATCTCTTCTAGTTGGCCCTCTCTGTAGAAGTACATCATTCCACCCGTTCTTAGCAGACTCACTCTATGCCAGTTCCAGATCACTTTTTGAGTATGGATAACCAGATTTATTCCATTTTCAACTAAGGCCTCACCAGCACTTTGCAAAACCTTTCAATTTTCATCTGTTATGTCTTCACAGAACTCTACGTGTAGCATACACAAACCCTGTTCTCAGGCAGCAGAGGTTATTAGGCAGCATAGGATTTTTAATGACAACTAGTTCACTTGCTAAATCATTTTAAAAAAAATGTCTAAAATTATAATTACAAGTCAGATCCTGCCACCATCCCAGTAAAGTAACAAACACCTGACTTGGGATTTGATGCAAATGAGGAAGCAGAAACTTCTAGTGAGGAGGTCCTTCCTCTAGAAGGAAAATGGATTGGAATGATGGTTAACAATTCGTATTTAAAAAAAATGCTTTCCAAAATGGTTAAAAATATGTTACATTAAAGCTTTCTGCTTTTCACAGCTAGCTAAGTTGTTTAGACTTATACTGCATTTTTGTATGACATTTTAAAAAATCCAACCTAAAGTGACATCTCTTTTATGTCCCAGAGATACAAATGATGTCTAACAAGCAGTAGAATTTTGTTCAAAGAGTGCTTTAAAATAATTTTCTTGATCCATTGTATGCACCATGGCTTGCACCAAATTTAATAACAAAGATATTCTAGATTGGAAAATCAGAACTGGAGGCTTACGACGGCAGTGTCTTTGTTCAGATTAAATTAAGCATGTTCTCAAAGGCATTGAAGCAGGAACCCGGAGATAAGACTTTGTATGCTAACCATGGATTAGATCTGGCAGTAAGTTTTTAATGAAGCCTTATTGGGGACCATGAGATTATAGATGTTGCTACTATTTAAAATGTAATGTCAAAGGTAAATCAAATTAAGATACAGTGAATTTAGATTTATATTATGTGAATTGAGCTTCTCTATTCTGGTGGAAAAGAGCTATATATGCAAATTTACTGTAACTGGCCACGTGTCCTTTTGATTGCTGTGATTTATTTAATTATTTGCTAATCACAAATTAATTCATAAGCACTTAGGAAATATCTTTAAGTGTCTTTGCATCATTGTCAAGTATCTGTGGAAAAACAGCCATTTACTCCTGCACAGAAGCTGCAGGAGGCTTGCAGAACGTTGCCTTCTTGGCAGAGCATCTGGCAGCCACCAGGAGGGTGGTTGGCAGCCCACAAGGCTACCAGGGAAAAAAGAGTCACGCAGACTTCAGCCAAGGCTAAAGTGGGCATCTGCTAAGGAGAAGGTGTTTCCAGTTGCATGGAAGAGGCCTGAACTCAAAAAAGATAAGCCAAGTAATAATGGAACTGCTGCAGTGAATCAAAAATAATTCTGAGAAGAGCAGTGTAAGTCCCTAGGATTTCCTGATTTAAAATTCACTAGAAACAGGAACCAACAATGCAAGTTCTAGGCCCTGCTCTATTATTTTCCTCTAAATCTTTGCCTCTCTTTCCCCAATATCTATTTCCTCACCCCTATCCTGGAATATTATTAATTTTTTAAGGATCAGTTGATTTTTTTATTTTTTTTTTTTACTTCAAAATATATAAATGTATTGTGCTATTCTGTGCAAATGCCCCACTCTATTCTCCAGAAGAGTTGCAATCTTTATGTTGAGGATGATAAAAAAACCAAAACACCAAACCATCAGGTTACTTTTTAGTATTTATACTTAGTACAAGACTGGGAAGTAGGACTGAAGGGGTTTTCAGCACAAAGATGAAAAAGCATCCAGAGAGCTAAAACTAAAGCTGAAACTGCCAGAAGTGTTGTATAGAAACTGATGGCCCAACACACACAAAAAATATAAAATAGCATGAGGGAATGAGGAATTTGTAGGTGAATGGGAAAACTCATGTCAAAAGCCTAGGTCAAATACAGGAGAAGGGATCTTAAATTTTGTACTTCCTCAGAATAGTAGCCCATAGCTAGTATGGATTATTTACAAAAAGCAGAATTTTGCTAAAACATGCTGTGTCATCTTCAGGAATTTGTATATTCAAAACCCAGTAAGGCAGTTTTCTGGGGTTTTTATTATTCCAACAAGTGAACTTCTGGTCATCGAAATCAAATTTGTGACTAGGAAAATATATGACCGCTGTGAATGCTCAGAGTATCGTTCTTTACATGTCAAAGGTCAGCATTTCAGTCTGTCCTGTATTTAAAAAACCATTCCTTGTCTGTCCTGATCGGCTCCAAGCAATTGGAGGGCAGGGAGGGGAAGTCCACCCCGGGCATCCCAGGTATTTAAACTTGATAAAGCTTTTTCTTTTTTTAGGAAAAAAACCTAGACCTGAACAAAACCCTAGTCCCATGTTAGAAGCATGTAGAAAACCTCGTTTTCTCAAATGGTCACAGAACAGAAAGGTAAGAGTAGAATTTGTAATTGCATTTAATGGATTCTGGTTAGACAAGTCCTACTCACCGCACTAGGGTTTATTCTTTTAAGACATTTATGCACTTTTGAAATGTAGATCCCAAATCTCCAACACAAACACAGCTAACAGAACTATCTTCACCCATCAGTCTGGCAGGAAACTTGGTAAAGGACTTTAAGAGCCGATTGTCATCTGTAATTTGCATTTATGGCCCCCAGTGAGGGTTTGAGACACACTGCACTGGGCACTATACAAACACGAGACAACTTTTCGCCCTTGCTGCTTCACAGAGAGCCCTGAATGGAGAACAGCAGAGCACAGCTCAAATATTTGAAAAGAGCAGAAGGTGGGAGAGATATCACAGTGCAATAAGAGTATTCGTAAACTGTAGGCCTGCGGTGTTCATAACTAAATGGTTTCATATCTTTCTAATTATAATGAACTGATGAATGAGAAAAATACCTCGCATCATTATCTGCCAATCTAATCTGATGTTGTCGGAGGGAAAGGGGGAAATACAAGAGGCTTCCTCAGAGAACAACAGAGCTACATATGCAAATTGCAACTTTTATCACATCCTACATTTTCCAGGAAACAAGTGGTTTAGAATAGTAGTCAGAGGATGACATTCACTACAGATTTATATGAACCAGGGGAAAAACAAAAACCCAAACCAAAACAGATTCTTAGCAGGACCCTCCTATGTGACATTGTCACCGTATAAGCTGTACTCCCACATTATTGCCAGCATGAACTTTGTAGCAGAGCATTGCAGGGAAAAGGCCATGGCTTTTATGGTCAAAGCTGGAAAAAAAAAAAGAGAGAGAGAGAAGAAAATAAATGTAATACTTATAGAATTCAGTTTTAAGGTCACTGTAACTAACAGGAGCAGATAAGAAAACTCTTAACATTATCTATTTATGTTAATAAATTTTATGGTTTTTTTTTAACCACAAATACTCAGAGAGGATTTCTGCAAACCCAGTAATCATCCCCCTTATTGAAGGGATGTGTTAATGAACGCAGTGCTCACCAGGGTGGCAGTGTGGTGTAGCCAGCGGACTCTCTGGGTGAGATGGTTTGGATTTTTCTCCCCTTATTTTCAGTATGAGGGCACTTCTCTTTTTACACCTGCCCTATAGATCCCCACTTCCCAGCACTCTCATGACTTATTTGAATAAGCCCTTCGTCACCTGCCCTGACCCTGCTGCCTCTGCCATAACAGCCAGGCCCTTTCCCCCTGGGTTGGCAGTCGTCCCCTGCTACTTCCCGGCAGCAATGGGCATTCATACCTTCCTTTTTCTTCATGAGTCAATACCACAGAAGCAGGGCGAGGAGGCAGGAGAGAACAGCATGTCCCTCTCCCCGAAAGGGCTGAGCTCTAGTGACACTATAGCGTGGAGGTGACAACTACTGCTACGCAAGCAATAGCGGCAGGAGATCTGCAATGCACACCCACGTGTAGCAAAACCCATACCTGTATATCAGGTTGCAGCAGATGTGGGAAGAGGGGTTTGGACAGTATTTCCCAGTCCTCTACAGGAAAAGACACAAGCAAGGGAAGTGGAAGCATCCCTCAGGCCTTACTGGGGCTGTGGGCGACCTCTGTTTAATCTTGCCACCCCTTTATAAGAAAAATTAATTAATATTTTTGCTAAGCCACTTCCCACTGGATGTTTTCGTTTGGGCAGTTTATGACAGGTTTAAAGCCACTCAGAATTGCTGCTTGTGTTACTACTCAATACATAATTTCAGCTCATGTTATTAATAGCATTATCTACACAACCAAAAAAAATGAGGTACGTCACCCACATTCTTAGCTATTTTAAGATTTATGGGTAAGTGATCCCCTACTTTTACTGCAGTTGCCTATGAAACACACAGAAGAAAACACCAGAAGGCACGCTCCACTCTTGATGTTCTCTTAAGTAAAGCTTCCCTGTGTGTGGAAGGGTGATACAATCACACTTGAGGCCCACAAAGAACAGTAAAAAACATTGTTTTTATTCCTGGCAGACTTTGCTGACGTTCTTCCAGCCCAGAAGAAAGAAGGTGCCACAATTAATGAAAGTCACAAGGTAAGCGTAATGCATTAGGAATTTTTATAGATATTACATCTTTCCTGATTTTCTATCAACCTGTTTGATTGTGCCATATATGGGGAAAAGTGTGATAGAATTAATCAGCCTGCTGGAGTGAACACTAAAGGAAAAGATGAGCTTTGGCAAGTCTGTTGCTAGCATTGAAAAAGAAAAACTGTGACAAGAAAAAAAAAAAGCAGACCTAAATCCAGAAGCATGTCATTCAGAAAGGGAGACATGCTATGATTTATCAACGTAACAAAAATTGATGGGAACATAGATCTCCCATTTCAAAGTGTTGTCTCTGTGTAGATTAAGAGTAGTATCTGTCATCAGGAAACAATGGGGAAAAGAAATATGTTTGATAAAAGCAATTCTGTGCTCTTTTGTAGACAGAAAACCATCGTGTCATTGGAATGGAAGTAAAGGATTTCTCTGCAGTTCCGTCCTCAGCAGCAAAAAAGAAAAAAAAAGTGTTGTGACAAGACAAAGTACAAATAATTAACAACAGAAGATTAAATTAAAGGAGTGGCTTCACAAGAAGTGACTAACATTTACTCCATTTCAGAAGAATCCAAATGGCTTTATAGAAAGAGGATGCCTTGCATCGCCCCCAGAGTGCAACAGCAAACCCGGCGCACAGCAGGCAGTGGCTTACCGCTGTGGCACAACAGGGCAACTTTCCCTTTCAAAGAAAGAGCTTCTTTCTTCTCAGTTCAACAGCTGCTGCACACAGGGTCTCCAACATCTTAGCGGTTTGATTGTTGTAGACAGAAAAAGCAATACCAAAGCATAAAACATGGAACAACTTCATGAATGTTTTGCCAGCAGCTGATACAACGAAAAGCGCATCTCAAAACAGCGGGGCAGCGGAGTAAAACAAAAACCATGGAGCCAGCACTGTCACGTCATTTGGCACATCCTTGCACTTCCCTTAATTCCGTTTCAGATCTTGGAAGGGAAGGCCAAAGCTTCTTATTTGCCAATTAAGGTTTCACACGATTCAAACATTGAACAAACAAAAGACATCCCCAAACAGAGAAACCTGCCAGCCTTCGTGACCTTGCCAACAGAGTGATGTCTCAGTTCAGTGCTTTCACAACACAGACAGTGAAAGAGCTCTGGACAGCCGCGTATACAAATGTGTGCGCACACAAACACACGCACATGTTTTTCTGCTGGTACGGACACACTGCCACCGATCTTCAGCCAGAAGTTACACTGTTTGAGTTAAGGACACGCCAAACACCCTATAGACAGGGGTAAAAAAAAAAAAAAAGACATTAAAATAACAGGCCTCTCTTTTATGGTGTCAAATGGGTACTGATAGTAATTAAGAATTTTTAACTTCTTCACCAAGTAGCATTATCTAAGATAGTATGGTGCCTGTAATCTGTCTGGAGTCAATGAAGAACTGCTCATCAAGCCATCAAGGCAACAAAAAAAAGTCCGATGGCTTGCCATCTGCTCAAACCACGACCTTACACCTCATTCCCCTAAATACAGCACCAAGCCACAACAGGATGCAGATGACCAGATTGTTTAGCTGTCACTTCAGCTGAACACGCAGTGGCTGTTGATGTGTTACGGTGGACTCTCAAAACCAAACACAACATATCACTGCTGGACAGATAACTCTTCAATGTCATGCCTACCCATTTTTGTGGATTGATTATACCCATGCAGCAAGGTAAGGCATTAGGCGATAATCAAAATTTTGACTACTATATTAAATATTTGTTTTATATAACAAAAACATATGCATACTGTTAAATGGCCCATAGAAGCCTTTGGCACTCACTCTCCCTTTGGTTAGAATCCAAGCTACTCCTATAAGAGCTTTTGGCCTAGCAGCTCCTTTCAGTTACTATATTAAAAATTAGGCCTGGAATATTGAGTAGACTCTTGAGCAGATTCTCAGCAGTAGAAGACAAGTTCCCAGTAGCTGGAGGTTGCCAAATTGTTGCAGCTTGAAGAAAATTGGTACATTCAAGGAAGTGAGCAATTTGAAGTTGTTATATAGCACTTGGACACCACGATGATGGGCAGGAGTTTCTCCTCTCATTTCTCTTTCTCTTATCACTTCCCGGCTGTTTCTTCCACTTTCAGGTAGTTTCAGTTTATCCTTCCATTTTTATCCACACAGTTAAGTAACAGCCTTCTAGTTGAGATTCTGCTGGTTTTAACGATGAGGTACCAGCTGTGCATCCCTGCAAGCTGGTGAATGTATGACCTTGAAATCTTCCGTGTAGCCAATCAAAAAATGCCTTTAAACAGTGTTTCCTATCTCCCAGAGAGCATCTTGCAATTTTTAGCGTTAGATATATATCACTTTACAGAATCCAAAGCATTGTGCGAACATTAGCCAGCTAGTACCAAAAAAATCACTCCTTTCCCAGCCCATCCCCTGTTATTGTCTAAGTAACAGCTCCTCCATTTCACTGAAGCCAGCCCAGGGAGTTCTTTTTGCTTGCTCCTCTGCAGGAATATTAAAACAGAATGAGAATGAAGATAGCTGTTAATTTTATGTCACAGCTAGGAAACTGAAGGTCTTCAGATCACACTTTCTCCTCAGTCTTTTAATTGCAAAATTATACTTCAAGATTTGGCACAAGTTTCTCACCTCCCTATTTTCAAGCTACTAGCAAATAAACCCAGACAAAAACCTACTTTTTTTTCCTTAATCTGCAAAGCCTGCACAATTCTTTAATTTCAAATAGGTGAAATTCTGCTAATTACTAGTATACTCTAACAGCCTTTGTGACTTTACAGAGAGCTATGTCAAACTAAACCAAATTATAGGTCAGAATGTGCCAATCTTTTCATCATTATCACTGGTTCCCTTTGTGGTTTATGCCTCCCCTGCCCCCCAACGTGTGTCTTACCAGGTTCTTTGAGCCTCTGGCTTGCGTTGCTCAGCCACTCTGTAATTATTCAGCACAGTAGATCCAGCAACAAGACACTCACAGCACACTCTTCTCACATTTTGTTTAAAGACTAGGTACAATAGCAGATAATATAAAATTGAGATTTTGAGGCAAGAGACACAGGGATTTTGGTGGAATCAGATGATTAACAGAATTTTTGTTAAAAAAAAGGGGGGGGTAAAAAAAGATTCTTTAGCGAACATAATGCCTTTCTTCTTTTTCTGGGTAAGCACTAACCCAGACCCTAGGATACTTCCACTTCTAGATATGATGTTTAGTAACCCATTGCTAATTTCATATTAAATACTAATTGAAATAACGAGAATGTCCCCTAAATAAGTTAGACCATAACTTCCTGTGATCCTCTTCCATATCGCACACTCTTTGCCTTTGCCATCAGACGTACGTTAGCAGTGCTTTGACCAGGGATGTCCTGAGACCCCTGCCTGGCATCCCAAGTCATTATGACCTCTTCTCCCAAGTCACAGGCAATAGGACAAGAGGAGATGGCCTCAAGTTGCGCCAGGAGAGGTTCAGATTAGATATTAGGAAAAATTTTCACACTGAAAGGGTTATTAAGCATTGGAATGGGCTGCCCAGGGAAATGGCTGAAGCACCATCCCTGGAGGTATTTAAAAGATGGGTTGACATAGTGCTTAGAGACATGGTTTAATGATGTTTTTTTATCAGAGTTGGGTTGATGGTTGGACTAGATGATTTTAAAAGTCCCTTCCAACCTAGACAATTCTATGATTTGGCCCCACCATTCCCTGAAGCCTCTCACAACCTCCTTCCCTACCATGAGACTCCACCATCTGAGACAGAGATGCATGTCCTGCATCCGCACAGCACCTAGCACAATGTGATCTTATCAGCTAGAGCCCTGGCTGTGAATTATACAAGCAATAAATCATCAAAACCAATTTTTTTCTGCAGATTAATGTTACATAAGTTATGCCTGCCATAAAGTATAAACAGCATAAAATGCACCTCTTTGCATTCCAGCATGTTGTGGAAGATCATAAAAGCACTTAATATATTATTTAAGCCAGTTAAGCTAGATAGCACAACTGCAGTAATTAGCAACAATTCTCCAAGTCCCCATATGCCAGACAAAGGATGATGTTTAGCATTTTCAGGCTGGTAGGAGGGAATCAGAACATTGCAGAAATTAAATGGCATTGCACTGCTTTTTTTTCCTTCTGCCTATCTCAGCAGAGCCTACGTTTCACTACAGCTACTCCACTATCATTACAAGAGACTGAAACCCATCACGTAAAGAAGGCTGGTCTTTTTTGCTTTTATTATTTTAAGCATAACAGGATGTTCAATGCTTTAAGAAAAAGAAATGAAGCCACTGCTCTTGATAGCTACATTCTGTATGTTGGAGGGGAATTTCCTTGTTTTCTGCTTTTTTCTTTCCTTTTTTTTTTTTAATAAAATGAACACACAAAAAAATACACCCCCCCCAAACCTGACTTCCTCTGGAAAACCCATGAATTGAAGTAAGTGTTAAGTAGAAATTTAAAAATACTACAAGCACTGGCCACCCTTCTCACATACAGGGTCAGGCACAGGGCAGCGCGATGAGGGGCGCAGGTATGGAAGCAGGAGAAAGACAGGAAAAGCAAGGTGGGATGTGCACAAAAAGGGCATCGGTGACAACAGAGGGATGAGACCTGAATACTGCCAGGAGACTGAACTTTGTTACCCCTTCTAGCCCTGGCACACATCACGTGCCCAGAAGTCTCATCACGCTGCATGCCAGCAGGCAGCCAGCCCAGAGGCACTGATTGCAGTAGGAACAGGAGCCAGTCTGACGCTCCTGCGCAAAGAACAAGATCACTGGAGGCAGACATCAGAATCTTCTAAAGGAGCAGGGAAAAGATGGAAAGAATATACAGATTGGAGAGCCTCTACCGTAAAGGGAGGCTTTGAAATTGAGGGTGCCATGACTCAGAGAGGGGAGAGACCCAATGCAGGCAGTGTCCTAGCTCTGACCCCCAAATGTTCTGACCAGTTGTTATTTTCCATCCTCTTTGTATGCGCAGATACAACATGGCAAAAGTTTTTCCCCATTGAGTTGTTCAGAGAAAAACCTCAGGACTGGGATGAAAAACAGGACAGGAGAACCCCTTCTAGTAGCCTGACATTTTATTTCTCTATTGCGAAGGCAGGAAAATCCCTTTTTATTCCTCTACAGTTTTTATTAATTTATGATTATTTTATTCCTCTCCATTGCAAAAAGAGGAAGAATCTTGTGGAAGAGCAGCTGTTTGCTGAGGAGGGCTCGCAGCATGCCCAGGGCAGAGCTGTGAGCGCAGGGCACAGGGCACACACAGAAGGAGATCTGCAAGCTCCTCGCTTTATCTCCCTGGCAGAGAGCTGTGCGCAAGGGGGCTGGCACTTTGCTCTCTAAACCAGCAGGGGTTTTCCCAGGAGTTAATTTTCTTTATATCTAACTGCAAAAAAGCATCATGGAGTTCTGTGCAGCCTCCCTGAAGGCATTCTTGTCTTGATGGGCATTTCTCTACCAGGTTGTCTCCCCCTCTCTCTGCTTCAGACTGTTTTCTTCCATTTTGAGACTAGGAGAGCTCTTTCCCTGGCTCCTGGAGCAACTGGGGTTCCCAGCTGGTTGTGCCCACCTTTCTCCCTTGCTGTTGATTTCAAGCCCCCTCTCAAGCAGTGCTTAGTTCTCCCACCTCTCCCTCATTTCTTTTTTTTTTTTTTGCTCCCTACCTCTACATTGCGGGCTTCTATCTGGTTTATACATTTGGTGCCTCTCTGCACATCTTGCTAATCCCAAGCAAACCCCTGGCCACATTCCCCAGGCAGAGCTGACCTTTTGGCACAGGCATTCCAGTCTCATAATTTTCCAGGCTTTTTCTATTTGTTATTAAGATAGCAGGCAAAATTGCTAGGGAGAGGAAAGGGAACAAGGCAGATAGCACCTACCACAGTTTGTAGTACATGATCCAAAAGATTAACAAAAGAAGTTAAATTATCTTCAATATTAAGAGAAGTCCAACTTGTTATAGATTTGATTTTATAAGCAGCAGCAAAGGGATGGGCTTATTAACATCTTATTAACAATGCCTATTTCAATTTGCATAGAAACCTGAAAACTTATGAAGCCCATTAAGAAGGAAAGCCTTTAACTATCTTGTTTCTCACAGGCTTCAAGTTGCAAAGAATGGAGGAAGCTGATAATGCTCTTTCAGTTCCTGAGGACTTCAAGCAGCTTAAAAAAAAAAATCACTATATGACATTAGCAAACACCATTAATAAGCGTGCTAACATCTGGCTGAAAAGCTAAAGACAAACATCTACAAAACTGTTGAAGCATAAAATAATGTAAGAACATCTGAAGATACATCTATTGGCAAGGAGCTGTCCTGCGCACGAGGTTAGTCACTTTGGGCACTGTGGAAGGTTTGAGTAGCAGTGTGTTCCAGTGTGGGAAGACTTGGAACACCCCAATGAGATTTTACAAGAAGCGGATGAAAAAGACACAGATATATTTATAGCTTCTACACACCACTGGTCACAAATTGTGTTTGGGTTCTTAACTACATTAGTTCAAACAAGTGATTAAATGAGCAACTCCCAACACTTGCCAGGGAGGAACTCCTATGGTATATTAAGATGCCTCTAATAAAGCCACATAGAAACAATAACTAGGCCCAAATTCTCTTCCAGATCTCTTCCCCTAATACAAGATTTATTAACTTAGGCTGTATTTTTTGGCATCCAACTGCAGGGAGTAAGTAGACAGGTCTCCAGTTGGCTGTGAAAGTTTTCATCATCCTTAAGCACCAGGAAAGGAATTTCCAGATCCAATTAGCAAAGCCTCCGCCCCTACAGTCTGAGCAGTTGCGCTGAGTATCATTAATCACTCCATCAAATGAAGCGTTCGCCACCCTCCTGGTAGGAACAAGTTACTGGGAAACATTCTTCATTACAATTCCTTTTTAGTATTACGTTGCAATACATCTAGTAATTATGTTTGGGTTTTATGTTTAACTAAATCACGTGTGCATTTATTTGGTTTAAGTATATAATGTAAAATACCTGTATATTTATCTGCGTTTATCAATTCTCCTTCCCTGTGACCTACCAGTGAATAAATATTGCATCAGATGCCTGCGTATATTATATGCAACCTGACTCATCACATCACACGTGGTGTTCAGGCTAAATCTGCCTAAAACAGCAAATAACAAACAGCAGCAAAACCAGAGCATCCTCACAACTGTTTCCTTTTTGGCTACGTGCCTACTCTCACACTGCAAGAGCTGCTGTACTAGAGAAGTTGGTTAGTGTTTGCACTTGCACAGCTCCTGGAAGACTAAGACACTCAAATGGCAGAAATTAATATTCACAAAAGAGCTGTCAGGGGAAAAGGAAAAGTTTTCCCTAAGGTGCAGTGTTACAGTACAGTGTGTTTGACTGGCACCTCGGCTCCCTTTCCTTCACGGGGAGAAATATGAGCTCTATAATCTGTTTGTGCTCCTGACTTTTCCCCATCCAATTAGAACATTGATTCAAAGGATTCCTGTCCATAAGTAGGCAATATAATCCAATAAATTTACATAGATGTGGTCTGGGTTATGCCATCTTCCGACATGAGAGGCTTCAAAGTAGAAATTAATGTTGTCTTCCAGAGGAGCAGGGGGATGGGATACAACCAGAGACTTCTGAGAAATCAAAGGCACATCTCTTGCCTGATCTCACAGGAGCGGACTCATCCACAAGACCTTACATGATGAATAAAATGAACTGAAATCTGACTCCAAAAAAAATTTAAGAGCTAGGGAAGGTTTATAGCTTCAGCCATCAGAGCACAGCTTTGAACATCATTGTACAGTTCAATAGTGAAAAAAGGCATTTTGCAGCCTCAACCGTCTGGTCTCCTGCTCTGCTACTGTGCTGAGTAATGCCATAGAAGACAAGATCACTGCTCTGCTGCAAACCAGCTCAATGGATAACTTCTAAATACAGCAAGATTCTCAGATGAAGACAGGCCAGGGAAGCACATCTGTACCTCCTGCCTGCATATTTCTGGCTTTGGCTAAACTCTGAGTGCAGTGTACATGGAGAGGTAGACGAACAAAGACTGGGATTTTCAAGGAGAACTCAAGGCCTTCTTCATCCTCTGAAGCAGCGAAGTGTACACACGATAAGCCAAGAGAGCCTCTCCATGTTGTAGTCACATGCTCTGTGGAAGCTGTAATCTTGCAAGGACACAGATACGGCCATGCAAATATGGGTTTTGCCTGTGCTAACAACCGTCATATGTCTCTCAAGCTCCTAAATGGCTTTTAATCTAGCTCTTAACGCATGTGAAAGCTTATGCTGAAGCAGCTCTATTTCTCTTGTGCTCCTGTTAGCCAGCAACACACTCCCCTTTGATACCCTGACTTGAGAGGAGAGGACATAAACTGGCAACCTCTGGGTTTAAACCTTTGGAAGTGAAAAGGAGAGGAGCTTCCTGCCATGCTGGGGACAGATGTCACGATTGCAGGCAGCAAACACAGCAAGAGGGCATTTGGTAATAGACATTGAGAAACTGGCTGCATTTTCAACATCCCCTTCAACAAAACCACCTCTACTGTGGTCCTCACAACCAGGCTGAAGTGGCAGAGGTACACTTATCAGTGCTGTCACTGCTGCTTCACTCTGCACAGCTTACCTTTTATTAAGTAATATATAACATACCATGTAATCCTAGTATAGGCTAAACAAGTTGTAACGTACCTCAGATGGTCAAAACAAAGCTGAGTGCAAAGCATTAGAAGATAATTGTCTTTGCATCTGCTCAGCACCAGCCTGTGCAAGGCTCCTGCGTCAGAAAGCTGACAGCAAAATTTCAGACGTGGGGGAGGAAGAAAGCAGGCACAGGAGGGAAAATGCCGCAAATGTCTTAAGGGAAGGGCTTGTCTTAATGGATTTTTGTCATTATTGAATTCAATCATGGGTAAAGGCCAACCTTCCCCAAGACAGCCTGAAAAGAAGAACCTGTCTCTGTTTCCAGACCCATCAATAGGTACTTTCTCAAGGCTTCTACCTGAGCCCGGCATCTGGTGCGGTGGGTGCTCAGCATCGCCGGCTGCACAGAGAAACCCCTGACCAAAAGCTTTCAAACTTCTGCCATGAGCCATGCGGGTTCCTCCGCACAGCCATCCCCAGGGGACCTCAGAGAGAGGGGGCCTTTGTACAGCCCTGGAGATGACTCCCAGTGCCAGAAGCGACCTGGCACAGGAGCACAGCTGAATCACAGCTGCAGCAATTACACTAATTGTCCAAGGGACGAAACAATTGCACTTGTCTGACTGGTCAGGGCATGATGGGAGCCTGACACATTTTTCTTTGTGAAAGCATTTTGCCTTGAAGTAAATTTCTAAACCAAAGTCCCTTTAACTCCAAGCCTTTTCAGATTTCTTCCTGGCAAGTGCAATTTATTCTTTCTGAAAAAAAAGAGCTTTAAAAGAGATGTTACCCAGGAGAGTGAATTCTCACTGCGGTTGGCTTTCACTGCCATCTGTGAAGAAGGTAACCCTGAATTTCCATTACACCATGATGAGAATTGAGGGCTCAACTCCAACCAGCTCCCTGAAAAACACCTGCATGTGAAAAACACTTAGGTCCACGGACCCTTCTCCTGGATGCATCTCTGCTCCCCATCAAATGGGACTGCCTTTGTTACGGAGATCATCCCCAGCCCCATGTGAGCCAGGCTCTCTGGCCCCCATATCAGGGCCAGTGCTTCCCCACAGCACAGAGAGCTGGAGAAAGGCCCATCATGAACTTGCTGGTGCACCAACCATAGTGGAAAACTGCAATTGCTCATGCCAGGAGCTGCACCCACACTTGCAGATAGCCAGCGCGACACACACAGCCACACGTGTGACTCAGAGCTGCACTTTGCACCTCCTTCAGAGGCCGAAATAATCCAGACTGATGCACAGTTATAGGTGCTGGATTCACTGCAGGTGCAAACCCAGCACCAACCAAGAGCCCCAGGTACTCCACCAAGCTACTATAGACGCAAAGCAAGGGACATTTCCCTCCCATTGCCCATGGGAGCCTTTGGCAGCATTGAACATCCTGACCACTAACAGCAAGGGGAAAATCCAGGGGTTTCTGCCTCTTTAGGACCACAAATCAATGGCAAAACTGATGGGGAGAGGTGACTCTGCTCCAGAGGGCGGCAGTGCTGTAGGGCTGGAGGACAAAAGCAGTCTCCATGGTTGGCGGAACTCAGAACCGGTGTCCGAGCATCCTTGTCACCTTGGTCACTCCAGCACATTTTGCTCTGAACACAGCTCTGTGGCAGTTTTCCCTTCCCACCTGGCGCAAGTGAGGGAGAGGGGATCTGTGTCCCATGGAGGAGCCGGGCTTTGAGGACAAATTAGATGGAGCCAGGGCAAGGGACGGCAGCGGGGATGACACAGATGGCCAGGTGAGCACAGGCAGGGAGATCAGCCCATAGAAAGAGCAAAGCAGAGTCCAGCTTCAGTTCCTCCTCTGAAATGTGGTTTGGGATCAGATTTGCAGAGCATGTCAGGGAGGAAAGGACTCCTCTTCCTACACGCTTCTGCATGTTTTAAAAGGCAACATAAGCTTGTATTTAAGTCGGTTATATAAATGTCGCTTTCCAAAAGATGAGTGGAGGAGTTACCTACACAAATGTTGACACAGGGAAAACAGCCCTTTGCAAAAGAAAATATTGCCCTCCCCAGCCCAGGGAGGTGCAAGTTCGGTGGCTGAGGGTTTTGGGTTGTTTTCAACGTGGCTTTGCAGCAGGTCAGCCCCGGTGCCTTTGCCATCAATAAAAGCTGCGGACGGAGCAGCGTGGCGTTACAATGGCCTCATTGTAACCACATATTTCTACTTAACAAGTGACTGCCAGCCCATATTTGATTAATGCCATTAGGAACGAGTGGCCATTGTTTACCTTGTAATTTATTAAAGGTAGGATTTCCAAAAGGGACTTCAAGTAGGCACCTAATTCTTATGGACTTTTAATTATAACTGAATACCCAGCTTCATTAAGAACCTCTGAAAACCCAATCTGAAATGATTTGGCAGGAAGAGAAATGCTTCTGAGCCTTAGGGCAGGGTTTGTCCTTGGCAATTTTTTAAAGAGAGGATGCAAGATTTGCATGAACTGGAAGACTAACCTATGACTTTGGCAATTTGTAGACCACGAAGAAGGATCTGGCTGGCACAGGGAAGGAGGCAGCCTTTGTAACTGGCAGCGAGAGTTCTTCGCCAGGCAAGACCCCGCTCATCTGCTGTGCAGACGGCCTTGATCAGGACACCTTTAAAATTGTGAGATACTGAATAGAATTTAGCAGTAGAAAAACTCAGTGGCATCTCACATTTGAGAGAGAAAGGGAGTGAATAAAACACAGGAGTCTGGCAGAGGGAGCAAATAAGCAGGACAAGACACTTGTAGCTGTCTTCTATGTCTAAATGTTTTTTACCTCATCATTGTTTTTCCAGCCATCTGGACATCACATTTTTAGTTTAAAAAAAAAACCAAACAAAACAAAACAACAACCAAACCACAAAAAAGCCCACAACAGCAACAAAATAATCCCATTTCACGTACACTGGTCGGTTTTTCGAAAACAAGTACTGCCACATCATCATTTCATGTGACGCCATGTACTCCCTGGCCTTGGTGGTTTGGTTCCTCTGCATCACTTAGACCTCAGCCACAAAGCTCCATCTCATGCCATCCTCCCCTCACCGTGGGATATGACCTTCCTGTTCCTGGCGCATCATGGTATAACACACACAGACCCAGTCACAGCCCAGTGCGCGTAACAGACACCAAAAGGATGGACAAAAGGGAGGGCATCCAGACACAGGGTTTGCTCCTGCACCACGTGCGAACGTTTGCAACACATCCCAGGTCTGGCCACAGGAAGAAGCAGCGTGAGAAAAAGCAGTAAAGCAGTTCCTTTCCCCTCCCTGCAGAAAGGCAGCTGGTTTGTAGCCTGAAATTTGTACCTTTCGCCCTGCAATATTAAAAAGGAATTCCCAGTCTTGGAAATCCCTCAATTCCCTTTTCATGTCACCTTTGACATGCTTCATCTGGGGTGTCACCAATCTTGGAATATGCAGGAGCAACTCCTGCAGAGCAGTGGGAGCACCTGACAGGGTGAAGACCTACATGAGCTCCCCCATGTCCACGCAGGAGACACTTATCAAAACACTTCAGCACCTTCCCAGCCAGTTATTTAATGAGTTTATTTAATGAAAAGGAATGCCTGAGATCTGAATGTAGAGTGCTGAACACCTATGCCAACACCCTTTCTTTGCAGTGCAAGGAGCTTTTGAGACCCTTTAAGAAGTCACTTCGGAAACTGCATTTGCCCCAGCACGTCCCCTCACAGAAAAAACTGAAGTACTTGAAGGAAAGTTTGACCATAATTGGGGAGCGCATCGATCTGTTTGTCCAGCAGTACTGCAGAGCCTCAGAAGTCAAGCACTGGCACAAGTAAGGGTCTCCTCTTACCCAGCACCGGTGGCACTGCATCAGTGATGTTCCCAGTGTGATGGGCTCCTGCCCTTGCTGCTCCATGTGGGCATATAGACACTTACTTTGGCCCGACATCCCCAGGCACTAGAAATCAGGTTGGGTATCTACAGGAGGTTTGTATAGCTTGCTCTAACTGCCAAATACTCACAGGTCTTGCAGGAAATTGTAGCAGAGGCCATGCGGTACCTTGTCCTGTCCAGTGCAAGGCCAATTTTGATGTTCTGCCCATCAGCAACATCCCTTTGCAAGTAAAGGGGCTCCTACGTGGCCACTTGAGTTAATGGATAACGCTTCCCATGCTTAGGGAAGAGCACTTCTTTAAAAGTTTATAAGCTTTAGGGAGGGAAAAAAAAAAAAACAACAAAAGAGAAAGAGAAAAAAAGCTCTGTAAAGGGTATATCAGTGGTTACACTCACTGAGCCAGAAGTAGGGAGCAGAATGAGGAAGAGGATGAAGTTTGTACTCACATGCACAATCTGCTTGTCTGTCTTTCCAAGGATGTTGTGGCGGTTCGTCTCCCTCTTCTCAGAGATGGACGCAAAGCAGCTGCAGAAGCTGTATAAGTACATCAAGAACAACCAAATGGATAAGTTCCTGGTAAGCAAACAGGAAAGTTAATACCCTGTAAGGTGTTTGTGCTGTACTAACTTTAAGGGGATGACTATACCATGCAGCTTGCAGGGGTTGATCCATGTCAAGGAGAAACCTGCTACTGAGAAGTGTGTTTATGGACAGGGCATGAATCCTGCAGGTACTGCCAGTTCCTACCATAGCACAGGCACTGAGCCATCCCAGCCACCAGCAGCTTTCCCTGTTGAACTCCAGGAAGCTGACCTGGTGTCCGCAACACCATGACTTACAATTTTTGGAGCTGTTTGCTGATTCCATGTTTCCGGTCATGCTTTAACACATCAAATCTGATCCACAGTTTCATTTGATGATATAAGAGATAAACTTTGAAACAAACAAGTAACGCCAAATTCACCAAACCTCTTTTCTATGCCTGAGTATCAGCTACACAAGGAAACTTAAATAGTCGTTTTCCTGAGAACACCAACTCTGAAGGGTTAACCCATTTAAGCACACTCATAGTCAACCATAAACATATCTCCTGAGCAAAGACTGAGTATACCAGGAAGTTCAAAGGTCCACAAGAAACACCTACTTTAAGAAGTTTATTAAAAAGAAATGAAAAACAGATCTACAACTAAAAAAAAAAGTCAACTAGGAGATTGTTTTGAGTAAATTAGAAAACAGCAGCAGGCGAGACCTGAGACCTTGGTGGGTTACCAGAGCACCACTTGCTCTGCGTTAAAAAGGGAGCTGTGGTCATCTGATAGCTGGCAGTGATAAGGCCATAAATAAGTTTGGGGCCGCAGGTAAACAGTGCTCTCCTTTCCAGCCAGAGAGAAGTGGGGAAGGCGGCCACGTGGGTTTTGCTTTTAGTTCATGGGGAAGCAAAACCGTTTATTTATTTTTAAGGCTCTAAAAAGATATTCCAACAGTAAGGAAATCAAACCAATTGTAAAGTAAAAAAAAAAAAAAAATCCCTCAAACACAAATTCCCGTTGCTAGCGCGAGACGCTCGAGATTAATTGGGAGATATTAAAAAAACCCAAACAACTGGCAGGCGGCGACAGGCGTTCTTGCTCCCTTAAACTCATGAGCGCTGCAGAGGGTGAATCAAGCTCCATTTCCAGCATGGCCCTTCCCGGAGACTTGGCTGAGCCCAGGACACAGTCTGGGCTAAGGACAAGCCCCCACTGCTCCCACAGGGCACGTGGCTGAGGGCAGCCCCCCATTCCCACCTTGGAACAGGTATTAAAAAGCGAATAACCCCCACAATCGCTTTTCCATCCTAAATAAAAACCAGAAAACACACAGTTCCACATTATCCTTTCCAAGGAGGAAAAAAACAAAAAAAAAAAAAGGAAAAAAAAACCTCCAAATGGTGGGTGACAAGCATTAGTCACGCTGCGTCGTGCACTATCGGGATGCACCGGTGTATGCCGGGGAGCGTGCACCAACCTGCAGCCACAAGATCCCGCCAGCTACGGCTGTGCCGCGAGGAGACTGCCTCAAAAAAGGCCGAGAGAAAAAGTGACAAATTCTGCCATTATGTAACGGTTGACAAATGCCTTTTGTGATGCAAGACAAGTGGGAGAAAAAGAAAATAAGCATCTTTTGCCCTTTGTGGGAAGGGAACAGCAGTCAGCTCCCTGCTGGAGCATAAACAACAGGCTGCGGATCCGGGGGGAAGGGGGAACCTGCGCGCTTGGTGCAACAGAAATAGATTATTTGGAAACGCCTTGTTATTTAGATGAGTGAGCATAAAAATACAGAATCAATATGTGATTAGTAAGCGATTGAGGTTTTTCAGCATTGTAATTTGATAATTTTGTGAGTTTTGTTAAAGGAGAGAGGCTAGTGAACAGCCATCTGCCTTGCTCACTAGTCACCTTAAAATTAGGGATCTACATACACTTCCCTCCCATTTAGGCTTTTAGGACATTTTTTTTTTTAAATATATATATTAAAAGAAAAACCCAAACCAAAAACACATCTGAATTTAAACACTGGTCTCAACTACCTGATTTTAGACTTACTGAAAATACCAGACCAAATCCACTTCTCAGCTTAGAGCTAGAACAGAGCATCATTTTCCTTTGCAATCTGGCTCCCGTACACTGCTGAAAGCTGTGGCAATCAGCCCCACGCCTCAGCCTGAGAGAGTAAAGAAATAAGACTTCAGGGCTGAGACTCTGGAAGTTTAAAAAAAAAAACAAAACACCACCAAAACAAACAGCATGACCACTGGCAACACAAAAATTTATTTTTCCCCTGGGACTGCCCAGCACAGTGCAGGCTCCATCGGCTCCACAGTGCCATCCCACCACCCTTGGGATGTTCAGTGCAGGGACCCATCACCGTCCCCTGCCATCCTGCCAGTGCATATAAAAGTGCCATAAAGCGACAGTGACATCCAGTGGCAGTGCACACCCGTCCACAGCACCCCCGACCCTGCCTGGGGCAATGGGACTGAGCAGCACCCACATCCCATCACAGACACTTGAGCTTTGGTTTGAACACAGCCACAAAACGGCACCATCCACTACCGACCATCTCCCCAAAGGACCTGGGAAACAGTCGTCCTCTCACCAGTCTGCTGGGAAGGGTTTTTGCTTTAAAACACAGATTTTTAGGTATTTGGGCAGACTGGGCTGGGCATCAGCACAGGGGAACAGAGACAACACAGAAAACATGGCTTGGCAGAGGCCAACAGGACTCGCTGCTGGGTGGGATGGAGCCTCAGATCTCGCCTGTGAGGAACAAACACTTCACAGGGCGAGGATTTATGCAGACAGTACAGTCATTTCTCAGCTCATTGCTGCTGCCACCCAACAGGACCACGGTTAAGCAAGAGTCATTGCCCAAGCATGAGTCAGTATGTGGCGTTTGCTCATATAAATATCTTTAAAAGCTTTTTTGTGTTGTTTTTCTTTTTTTTAAAGCAATTATGCTGTCCTTCAGAAAACCCAGATTTGCTTCCAGGACTCAAAGAAGAGAAACTGCAGCAGCTTTACCTCATCTGGGGTCTCCGCAGAGGTACGAGAGACCTGCAGGAACACTCAGGTCAGAGACAGTCACCACCAACACACCTGCAAAGTCACCATCCCAGCAGTGGCACTCATGTAGCCAGTGTCATCTTGGCACCAAGCAGGAAAAAAGCCTTTTCCTGCTTGGGTAGAGCCACCCCACACTTGGCATTTTTGATCAGCAGGTGAAGAAGTGATGGGTGGTGGAGCTCCACTCCACTAGAGTTGGGCAAGTGGAACTGCTGTCTGAGACATGGGAGTAGGAGACACAGCAGCAGAAGCTCTTCTGGCATAAGGCAGTAGTAAGGAAGGAGAAGACAACCCTTTGTTGGCCCACATCAGTTGGTGTTAATTAGCGTGTCTTTACGTAGCAACCTGGGTGCTCAAACATAGCTGTGGTTTGCCTTTGGGCCCACCCTGGCAAAGCCACACATGCTTGTCTTCTGCAGCAAAAATGCAGACCAACCTGTAGCAGGCATGTTTGGTGCCGGAGTCACTGGCAACCTGTTTACTCCAGCCAGAGCTCTGGCAGGCACAAACCCCGACCAAGGAATGAAAAAGGGACATCAGAAGCAATTGCTGATGAGATCGACTTTGCCACAGACAGGTGCCACCATCTGCCTGCAGAAGGAGGATTTGTCCCACATAAGCCTATTTTCAAGCTGCTAAAATGCAGTCACGTGTCCTGTGGGAGTGCTCATGCACTCATAACCATCTCGCTTTTCCTCTCTTTTCTCCCCAGTCTCTCTATTTACCTCTAAAAAAGTCTGGTATGTAATAGCTCTAAGGGAGCATTTAAAATCCAAATTGATAAACTAAAAGTCAAAAAAACAAGAGCTAGCGAGACAGTGTGATCTGGGAGGCTGAGTGGGAGGCCCACACTAACCTGCCGGCTGTGCGGCTCCAGGCGATCCTCCTCCGCCTGTCTGCTCCCCTGGAAGGATGGGGAAATGCCACCCAACCAATTCTTACGTAGATAAATACACCAGAGACACAAATTACTTGAAATACTAAAAAAATTAGCGCAATTGAAATGTAATGAAGATAGCAAGGGGCTGGGATTGCTGGTTGATGAGAGCCCAGGTGCCGAGCCATCACAAGCACCCTAGTGCTCCTATATATTTCTGGTGACAACATATTTGTGGGGTTGAACCATAAGCAGAATCCACCCAGTAAAGCCCCCAGAGCACAGCATGGACACACCAGTATCGGCTCCTGTAGGACATATAGCTTCTCAGAGGAGTTATGCCTTCCATTTACTTTGTGGGGTTTTTTTTGTTTTTAAGGTTCCCAGACAACTTCAGAGGTCAACAGAAAGACAGAAATCATTTAATACAGTATCTTCACCTCAACAAGAAGCAGGGAACAAAGAGAGTCTCCATGGTTTCCTGAAACCACAAGTTACTGAAATACTTGCAGCGTCATAGCAACAAGCTACAACCCAAGCAAAATTAAAATTTTGCAATTTTAAACCATATGATCTTCTTTATTATTATCCTGGAGTTTCCTAACAGCTGTGCACCAGCATCGAGACTTCATGAGGGATGTGTAAGTATGAGACCTACCTTCACTGCCTCACTCTTTTCTGTATAAACCCCAATAATGGAAGAACAGTGTTCGTAAGGAAGCAGGCGGCTGCTCCTGTCCTTTCTGTGGCAGAAACCCTCTTCTGATGAGAGCGGGGTCTGTTTCCCCCTCATTTCTACTCAAACACATGGTCAGCAGCCATGCCAACCGGAGAGGAGAGAACAGAAGAGGAAGGGAAGAGACTGCTGTACAGAATATATTCTGGTAAGAAAAGTTTTATAACTTCTACACATACAGTTTCCATTTCTGACTGTTCCAGGCAAACAACGGCCATGAGCTCGTGCACACATCAGGGCTCTTGGCAGCTGCAGAAGCTGCCATCCATTGATCCACACGGAGACGGCTGGAGCCCTGCTCAGCTGCTGCTGCAGGAAGGGACTCATCTGAGAGATGATGCTTCAGGACAGGAATAGCAAGAAGAGAAAGCAGTAACAAAACTGGCTGATTTGGGCATTAGGGTTGGCGAGATTTGATTTACTGTGGAATCCAGGTTTTAAGAAAACATCAGAAACATCAATAGCTTGGCATGGAAATCTTTAGTCTGACCAGTAAAAAAACCCCCAACAAACCAAAGACTCACCCTTCCTATATGCTAAAAATCAGATGGTTGGGTCGGAGGCTTCTTTATTGCCTTCAGATATGAACCCAAGCAAAAAAAAATCCCTTCTAGATGCCTTTGGAAGGCCATTTTTAGCATCAAGACAACAGATTTCCTTTTTAAATGGCATCTTGGATCACGTCCACAGATCTTGGCGAGAGACTAAAGGCCCTGGCTGTGCTGCCCACGGAGCCACCGCTGCCAAGCCTGCACAGAAGAGTCTCCAGGAGAGGCAGCAAGGGAGGATGTCACACATTGCCTTCACCAGGCCAGAGATTCAGCTTCTGATGGTGGATTTCACTGCATGTAAGAGCAGACACAGAGTTAGACTGGAGAATCCTCACCACTTGTGTGGTGCAGGCCTGGTTCAGCAGCAGAACACAAGGAATTTTCCTTAGAATAATGGAATATTTCCTTCAGGCAAAGGCTTTGAGCTTTCCCTGCAGCACACGCTGCATAAACCACGTGTAGTATCGCATGCAGCTGCATCAGAAAAATACCGTATGCCCTCAAAATGTCACACTTGTTTAAGACGAAACTGAGCAAGATTAAAGCCTGCTCAAGACTTGGATTATTCTACAATTTTTCCAGTCAGACTTGAGGTGACACAAAAGCGACAGGAAAGCTCTCAAGGAAAACTGAGCTCTGGCAGAAATAACCACACTGAGTTTCCTGACGGGAGCAAAGAAAGGTAAGAGAAAAGATTTCACCTTCGGAGCTCCCTGCTTTAAACGTATGAAGAGAAGACCCCTTGGTGTAAACTACAGGGTGCATCGGTGCTGCTCACCCGATGTTACAGGGGTGCTTTGTCCTGCAGTCCCAGTTTGGGACCTGGCGGGCAGCAGTGCCACCACGGCGGACTTGCACAACCGCACGGCTCGTGGCGCTCAACGCACATTTCCTAACTCGGCCTGGTTGCTCTTTTCCATTTAAACGGAGCATCAGGGAATTCATGCAAGCATTGCACAACCTTGGCTTTGGCTCTTCAGAAAAGTAAGATTTTCATGCGTTTTATGAAGTGTCAATGCGTAACGTAGAACCAAAGGAAAAGGAAAAAAAAGAAGAAAAAAACAACACCAAAATCTCATTTTCCCCACCAAACCACAGCCTGAAGAGGTATACGCAGAGGTCACTGTTGATGGCTAGGTTCAGGACAGTAAAGCACACATTTTGTGCCACCAAGAGCAGAAATTTTGCTCAATGAGAATCAAAAGATGTCAGGAACAAGCAGAAGCTGTACTGGCCATAGCCATAATTCCACATGGCAGCTGGTCACCCTGGGACGGCCTCCTCCAGGACAGCAGCCATCTCCATCAGAGATGCACTGGGCTCTCTGCCAGCCAGAAAGAGCTCCCTGAGCTTCAGAAAGTCCAAGGAAGCATTTATCTTAGTGCTTAAAAAACCCAAACCCAACCCAGAACCCAGGAAGAAACCAGCCTGCCCCCAGCAGCTCGCCTCGGGCCAGGATGAGGGAATTGTCACATTTCATCAGCACGAGAAAGAGCATGATCCTTGCTGATGTCAGGGGTTTGGACTTTGCGCAGACTGACCAGGGGAAGAAAGTCATTCCTGGGAGGCAGCTTTTACCCAGCTTGACTTAATAAATCCCCCAAAAATCAGCATTATGACCTCATAAAGCCATTTTCAACAGCAAGTTACCTTTACCTGGGTAGGAACTTTGGGGTTTTGCTGTTGTTAATTCTTCCTTCACACCAGCTGAAGCAAACAGACTTTTTACTGAGTTCCCCGTTGTTGGTTCGTGCTCAGCAGTTTGGCTTCAGCACTCCCAAAACATCAGTGTTTCCCTGGGGAAAAGAGGAAGAATTGGGAAAGTTGCAGGAACACACGCAGGCACCCGGGGACTTGCATCTTTCACCCATTTAAATTTGCACGGATACAACATATCGGGCTACACAACCGCAAAGGGCACTGCCAGAGCCCGGAGGACTTCAGCCTCACCACCTCCGGAGTCATCCTCACTTTAGAGAAGGTGAACGTGGCACAGAGACCTCACCTGGGTTCCTTACCAGTGCCTTCCAGTTGCACTCTGCCTCCCAACAGCTGGACCGGTGTTTAAAGGCATTTTTCCTTTGAAAACTGAAATCGCAGACCTGTGAAAGGAGGAGACACCTCCGCCTGAGCGCAGCACACAACCAGAGGGTTACAGGCCATTTGCAGGCAGATGGAAGACAAACTCAAATGACTCAAACCTGACAATTTAAAAATAAAAGCTCCTGGAAATGTTGATTTCCAGACCTTCCTGTGCACAGGAGCCACGCGAGATGCTTTCCTGCTGTGACTGCTCCCTCGCACAAGAGACTTGGTGTTCCTGTGGCTACTTTAGAAGGACAAAAGACCAACAAACAGGGAAGGATCCGTGTCCGACAGCTAACAAGGGCTCCCACCCCCTGCAGTTCACACTTCATGGGTACCCAACAGGCTCACCCACCACTTGCAGCTCAAAACCACCCTCAGGAGGGATTTACCTGTTAAAGGCCAGTATTGACATCTTCACTTTGTACCCACAAGAGTGTTAAGGATGACAGCAAGTGCCCATACGAACACGGAGCAACTGGCATGGATGGTCTATCAAAGGTAAAAACCTTCAGAAGTGCTGTTAAGAACCAGGAATAACTTCATCACACCATCTGCTTTCTCCTGGAAATGCTCTGACTGCCCCATCCCAGTGAAACGGGGAGGCTTGGGAAAAAAAGGGTTTCCCTGGATCTGGGCACCACCACAGGACACAAGAGCAGGTAGTGATGGCATCAGAAGTTATTCAACAATATTTATTCTGGTTTTGAAGTGAACTGGCTCAGCTGGACATGCTCACAGACTGACCATGTGAGCTGCTCTCCCTATGGTTCATTAATTAACCCAACAACACAGACTGACCTCACACCCCAGGGGCCACGGAGCAGTGAGCGGTGATGAGGTGGAAGCTGACAGCAGGGGGGTAACTCTCTCCAGGGAGGGTGCAATCTTGTCTTCTTTGGGCGCAGGCCAGGGCTGGACTCACAGAATGATATGGGGTTGGAAGGGACCTCTGGAGATCTAGTCCAACCCCCCCGCCGGACCGGGTCTACCTAGAGCAGGTTGCACAGGAACTTCTCCAGGTGGGTTTGGAATGTCTCCAGAGAAGGAGACTCCACCACCTCTCTGGGCAGCCTCTTCCAGGGCTCTGCC
>JAOXNO010000007.1:5716320-5728065 GCA_028565335.1 Limnodromus scolopaceus
TGGGCAATCCTGCTCCAGCAGGGGAGTTGGACTAGATGATCTCTATGGTCCCTTCCAACTCTAAAAATTCAGTGAAACTCAGTGAAATTTATTTCCCGCCCCCCTCCAAAAACAGGTGTTATGTGTAACAATATTAGTTACTAAGTTCTTCAAAATACAGCTGTGATTAATAAGACATTTAAATATTTTTTAGCACAAATGTAGACTAGAAAAATTCCAGAAGATCCTTGCAAGCATTCTGCTCTGCCTCTATTTTTTTTTCCTAATGTTTGCAAGGAAAAGTCAAACGTTGCCTGAAAACAATCCAGTAACACCCTGTTGGACCAGTACAGGTTTGTTTTACAACAGTCATGATTATTTGATATTGCCTTTTTTGAGCTTCACTCATTGTATCAGAATGCTACAGAATGATAAACATGCTTAGTATTTGGAACCTGCCTGGTGCTGTCACCTTGCCGCAGAACCCATTTCTTACCGAGTCTGCAACAGAGAAGATTGTGCAACTATCCCAGGTTTGATTTCTCACTGTTAACTGCAAACGTACAGATTTATAAAGGCATGTCCTAGAAGTTAACAATTCTGGAATATATATAATTAAAAGTAAATGGATTTAAGGAATGGGAAATAAAGGCAATATATTGTGACACTAGAGCCAAACACTGGATTAGAGGGTATCCTGGGGCAAAAAACCAAAGACCAAGACACTCCGCTAGTGTTTTCCTCCCTTTTAAATAACAGCACAATGACTATCTGCTGTAATAGCACCGTGCCTTACCTATGTCTTCCTAATCAACATGAACAGGTTGCCAAAACTGTGCAAGATTGGCAATTGTTGTGTTCAAACCAATGAATACAATAAAAAAAAGTTTTGTACAGCCACAGCCAATTAACATCTGACTATCAAAATCAAGTCTGACTGACACTACCTTTTTTTTTTCTGCAAAATCAGTGGCAGTTTCTCCAGTACAACAGAACATGATTAATACCTGGATAACAAGCCATTACTTACAAGTTAGATGTGAAAAACTGGAAACATTTTTATTCTTTTTAATAATCACAGAAAGAAAGTGAATCTTCACCCTTTTCAAGGTCTAAACGCAAGTACATTCATGCAAATCCTCAATTACACACCACTTTTCCTCAGCTGTATTTCAAGAATAAGTACTATTCTGTATGATACTAACAACTGATACCCCATCAGCACAGCAGCAACCACCACAGAGTCAGAACAGAACTTTAAAAGTCTTCGAGTTTGTCTTCCTTTAAATACTCACAGTGACTTTTGAAATTCTACCTGTGCTTTAAAGAATTGGATGGTCAGGATGCATTGAACACAGCTCACCAACCTGAAACGGTATTTAATATCCACATGTTTTTGAAAATAACCGTATCTGGAACCAAACCAGTAAAATAGACACCATAAACAACGTGAGAGGACTGTCCAAAGGTGTGATGCTGTCCTCATTCTAACTTAATTCAGCTACATCATTTGCATTGCTGTAGCCATCCGGATACAGAAAACAAGAACCAGTTACCAAGTGTTGTACAGGGGCATAGAAAAATACAAACAGTGTTCCAAAAGACTTGTAATTTAGGGTAGGCTTTGAGGCACTCACAGCAGTCGGACATCTCTGCATGCAGAAGCCCATTTAGTAAGGGCCGAGGACTTTCTCCCAGCATCCCATCCAAGATTTACTTGCATTTATGTATAAGCTAATTTGAATGTGACTATTAAAGAGGACAGGTTCTCCTACACAGAAAAGATGTAATAAAAACAGGTAGTGAAGCCATGGAAGATCAGCCAACCACTAGCAGCAATGGAAAAAACACTCACTGCACACTGCAGCCTAGTTGCATTTATTCTGCACGTGGACACCTCTTGATGTGTGTTTTAAAAAGGAACAGAGATGCACCTTACACGTTTCAGACTATCAAAGATTATCCTGTTGTAAAACACAGAAATAACAGGAGAAGCAACAGGCATTACTGTCACCAACACAAGTTAAACTGACTAGTGATTAGCACAACAGAAACATCATTTTGAGGACAGGTACTTAGCGTGTTTATTATCATCTGCCCAATGAGACAAGGTACCAACATGCACAAGCAGAACAAACAGATCAGAAAGCCTCTTTAGAAGTCAGATATACTGCTGGTTCTTTTGTCCTCATGGAACACCACCATATGAATCTGACTCAGTGCAACCACAGAAGAGTGCTAATAAAAAGGTAAGAAGCCAATGATTTATTAAACTCACCTACAGATGAGTTGTTAAACAATCTGGGAATAACACTTGTATATTTCTATCATTAGAAGGAGGTTGGGTTTTATGCTTTTAAAAGCCACAGAGGACCAGCCTTTCATCTGAATGAACACAAGGACAGGCAATGCCAAGAAAGTTTGTGTCAACGGTCATACCTACTAACAGTTAAAAACAACCCCCAAAATATTATTCCACATTGTGAGTTCCATATCTTTAGTCTTTATCTGACGATTGCCGTATGTCAGCCACATCAGTATCTGTGAGCATGCTCGGATGTGAGAGAAAGGGGGTTCCATGTTTCTTAACACTAAGGCAGGCAAGTAATAGCTGGTACACAGAAAATGTACTCGCCTGTTTCAGTGCTGCAGAAACAATTTCCCTGCCTCTAACGAAGACCAGCCTTCCTCACAAATACTACTACTCTCTATATATGTGATGGGCCACTACTCCTGGTTCATAAAAAGTCATCTAAAGAATTACTTCATTTAGCACGTCCTAGATTTTTAGGAATTTACTGGCAGAGGAAAGAAGGCTTATCCCCCATCTTAGGGCTTTGATTTTTTTTTTACACATTTTTTTCTCCCTGATGAATGCTTATTTCCACTTGTTCCTGTACATGGAGAAAATGCCTATTTAATGGACAATAGAAATTAATGGACTGTCTCAGTGTACCTTTTAGGTTAACTCTGTGGATTTTAGAAGCAGATGAATGAGAAATAGCCCATTCATGAAAGACTGATTTAAAGCTAATAAACTATATCATGAAATAGGTCTCAGTTCTTTTCATCTGGTTCCTACCATATGATTAAAGAAGGTACAAGAGCACAGCAAACTCCGCTCCTTCTCCCACTGACATCACCTTCTCCAATACATGAAAATAAAATAGATTTTTTAAAAAAAAAGGAGGTGGGGGAGGAAAAAAATATATCCCAACACAGACAGTTCGGTCTCATCCTGCCCCTACCCGTTCTCCGGCTCCAAAGGCAGGGAGACATCTTCCCCCGCCCCGGGCCTCACCCCGCCGCCCCCAAGGACAGGCCCCTTCTCCGTGTCCTCCGCCACCGGGCGCCCCCGGCCGCCCTCCTTCCCCGCGGGCCCCGGGCCCTTCCCGTGGGCCAGGCGCTCACCAGAGGAAGGGGGGGAAGCCGCAGGCCCCCGGCCCTGCCTCAGCCTCCCCCCCCACCCCGGAGCCTCCCCTCCTTCAGCCGCAGCCCAGGCGGCCCCACACAGGCCCTCGCTCCCCCAGCCCGTCCTTCGGGCCCTACCCCGCACCAGCGGCCAAGGGGCTCTACGGCCCCTCATCGCCAAGTCTCCGGGGAGAGGCCGGGAGCGGACCCTCCCTCCCTCCTCCTACCCCGGCCCGCTTCTCCTTCCACCTCCCTCAGGCCCGGCTGGGCCCGGCCTCACTCGGCCCACCCTCCCTGCCACCGCCGCTACCGCCTCCCCCGTACCTTGTAGTACACGTCGAACTGGATGTTCTCGGGCAGCGAGCGGATGTCCCGGCGCCGAGCCCGCCCGTAACTATCCACCACGGCCGAGATCGCCGTGTTATAGAGCGTCTCGGGCACCCACTCCAGCTCCACCGCCGCCATCTTGGGTGTGCGGAGCCGCCTTCCCCCCACCCACCTCCCCTCCGCCCGGCCCCGCTCCACCTCCCGCGCCTCACGCCCCGCGGCGCCCGCCGGCCTGCCCCGGGAGAGAGAGGCGGCAGCGGCCACAGCGCCGGGGACGAGGGGCTGACCGGAGGGAGAAGGAATGAACAAGAAAGGGAGTCATCCGCCTGCAGTGCCTATGAAGGGCCGCGGGGTTATGTCGAGGGGATGAGGGGAAATACAGGGGAGGAGGGCGTGGGGTGAGGGTTAGGTTATGACTTGTGGCAGCACCGTAGCCTGGCCTTCAGGTGACCACCATGGTCGGTCACGATGCCTTCCCCACCCCAGGGCCTCGGGGCTGCCTGCCCTTGGGGTTTGGTGGCTTTATTTGCAGGGCAGGAGCAGGCTGGGCACCCCCAGCAACTGGCCTCAAGGGGGGGCCTTGAGGGTCCCCCTCACACACTGAGCTTCAGGGCCGGTCCAACCCCAGACCTCCCTTATTGAGTGAAAATACTGTTTTTTACAGCTAAACCTGTGGTAATGTCCTGCTAATATTGGGCCTTCTATGGCTTTCAGGTGTGTTGGGAGCTCAAGGTGAGCATTATTTGGGAGCCCGGCATCTGAGGAGGTTTGCTAAGGTACCTGAAGCGCACCTGCCCTCTCTGGTGTTCCTCCTGGCTGCCATGTGGTAAAAACACCCTTTTCCCTGCATAAATTAACCCCGTGACCCCTTGTGGAAATGGCACTATATTTTGTCAATATCTCATTATCTTTATCAAGCTGTTTGAGGCATGTTTTTCTTCCTAATTTGCTTCCCATGTGGAGCTTGCACACACCACTAAGAACATATTGGATAGTTCTCGGACACAGATGGTAGATTTTTAGGCAGAGGCAATTAAGATCATTTGGGCTAAAACAGACTTGCACTGTGTGTAGCCAGTAATTTAGCCATCCCAGTGCAACAACTTGGTGTAGATTTTGATACTGCATTAAGTTAATATCACTCAAGTTTGACTGCTCTAGCATGGTCTTGAAGAAAACTTTTATTCAGAGTTAAATAGTCTTCGTTTTTCAAACTTTTTATTATACCATGGATACAAAAAACCCCAAACCCTAGATGCACTAACTATACAAGGAAATATTTCTCCTTCTGTCAAGTCTTATTTTGTTTTTCTTAGTTAATGTAGGGCTGCTACTGCAACTTACTGTTTGCTCTTTTTTATTTTAAAAATTATAGGAGGCAGAGCTTCTGCTGTTTCACTTTGGGGATTGTTTTTAATAGTCTTAAATTGTTGCTATTCCTCCCTCCCCCCCAGTTTGTGAAAAGACATTATTCTTATTCCTTTACTTGCAGAAACAAATGCTATGGGGTGGGAAGAAAGGAATGTGACATAAACAGACCATGGAAGATTGCTTTGTCCTCTTTTTCCTTTTGCTTTTGCCTATTGGTGGCTTCAGTGGGTTTTTTTATTATTATTTTCTGAGACTCTGGATTTTTTTCAGCTGAGGAAAGACAGCTGGTTTCTATTGGCAATTAGCTCCCCAAGAGGCAGAGGCTATTTACCTCCATTACTTTCTGGGGAGCTGGTTTGGAAAGTTTAGAGTTGGAGGCCTGTTAGGAGGGAACACATTAAGGCAGTTTTCCAGTGCATGAAGGAAAAAGTATTGATAATACATAGAAAATGGTAATTCTTGAACTTATGTTGTTCTTTATTTTGCTTTAAAAGATAACATTTAATAAGGCTTCTGAAAATAATGGCTAAGGTAAATATATTTATCAAGACAGCACTGTGGCAATGGACTTTATCTTCTTGATAAGTTGCTATGTCTTGAAAAATTAGCTAGGCTATGCTCTTTACTGTATCATAACTTTTGTAGATAAAGCTATAGTGTGAATATTCAGGGAGAAGAAATAAACACATCTATGAAAAAAGGGCAAGGTATAAACCCTCTCTGGAGTATATTATGTTACGTACTTGGTCTGTGATTCATTTTGGTAGAGCCTGAGGAGTAATTTTTATGGCAAGTGCAATTTAATCTCTAGGTAGAAATAAAATTTAGATATAGTAGCATTTGTTATTTATTAGTACTGTATGGCTTGATATATTTATGTATTGAACAACTTCTTTTGTAGATATGTATTTTGTTCTTAAAGGCATTATTAGAGAGTTGGTGGAGTTCTTGATTTGGTGTATGTGTTTAATGTTGCCATAGCAGGTAACCATTTGAAATAGCGTAATTAGTAGCAAAACAGATTCACAGAAGTCTGTTTTATTAATTAATTGGTTAGTTCTCCAAATACCTTTCAACTTAAGAGGTATCCTGTTTGTTGAATGGATTTTTTTCCTTAAGCTGCATTGGGAACTTATTATCAAAATGGCTCTATTCAATGATACGCGTTTCACATCCGTAAATTATTTTAATGCAATTACTTATTAATAGTTACAGATGTTAGAAAAATCTTTCTGACTCCAGTACTTGTTGGCAAAGGTTCTGATGGATATTCTTATCTTTGTTGGTATCTTTTCTTTTGTCTTTTTATACAGGGAAACATTTAAGGGACACTTACAAACACTGCCTGTGTCTGAAAGCAAAACGGTAATGTATGTTGTTTAGGCCAAAGCATTCAGTCAGTCTGTCTGCTGTAATCTTAGCTTTTGAAGATGCATCTGGGTATCTGAACCACTCACATGTAAAGCGTATGGAGCGCAATAGCTCCCTACATCTGGGTATCATTGTAGTGGATGGGGATGCAGACAAGACTCGTAACGGGTCAATGTATAAAGAAAATCTAATCATAGTCTTCTATTATAAAAACTGCCCCCAGAGATCAAACGGCCTCTTGGTTGTCAAAATTCCCTCTTGTTGGAGAAGTTCATATAGAAGAGATTTTACATCTGCAAAGGAAGATAGTTGTGTGATTTCAAGAGAATGTTGTTGGAGCCTGATGTTTTTCTGTACCATAAAAAAATCTCCTCGAAACCTTTAAACAGATACACGTACCAAGTTACTATTTCTGAACAGCAGTGGATTGCTGAAGTTCCCTTCTGCTACAGGAGGTTGTTCACATGAGCATTTCCAAACCTGTACCTGAAACCATGGTTTCATGACTAACGAGTCAATTTGATGTGCAAATTACTGCAGAAAGTAGCGGTGTGGTCTTTTGTCTCATTATTTTTGACTCTGTGGCTGAGCTGCCGGCTGAGAAGGTTTGGGGTTTTTTTGTGTGTGTTTTTTTCAGTTGTGTGTGTGGATTCGTATTTCAGCCAAATTAGGAGCTGTGCATGTATTAGGTCTTGCACAAGAAGCATCAGGGTTGCCTCTGTTACTGCTGTGTTCTTTTCACCGGTGTATTCTTAGGTCGCATTAAGTCAACCGCAGTTTCACCTGACTCATTTTTAACTTAAATTAGTTAGAAAGCATTCACATAACATAACATAATAAGCGTTTTTGGTGGCTAGATGTAGATGCTGATTTTTGTCAGAAAGGTGGTGATTGAGAGTCCTTTCATTGAGCCAGTGAGGAGCTGAGATGGGATCTCTGTCTGCAGATGCTCTGCCTTTTTTTATGCTTATCTCAAATAATTTTGTGTAACGGTATAACTACTGCAATTGTTAGATTGTTTTCAAGTCAAAAGAATAAATAAAAGTTACACAGCTTGAGATGTATCAGTGAAAAGTCCTAAAATACTGTGTCTGTTTTGCAGGAATTGAGTTCTAGAAAGCCTGGATGAAAAAAGATCAAATCTGTTTCATGTGCTGCCAGGGCAAGATTACTGTTTGCATGTTTTCATTAAAGGTAAGGTCCTTGTCAAAGAGCAAAAATGTGTTTGTGAAATTGATGTGTTAACACAGATGAAGTTCAGTGTGAATGTAGTTGAAGATTCAAGCTAACTCATCAATGGAAAATGTAGATTTGGATCATAATCCGGCATAGTTTAGGCTTTCCAGATTAGACCAAAAGTTCTCATTTTGTCATAGTTTAAATGTGAGCTTGTGTATGTGAACGGCTTTATTTTTTTAATTACTGTAGCTGGACATACTTAGTGGAAAAAGAGGTTGTAAGAAAACAATAAAAAACCTGCTGAATTTTCCTGCAATGTGCTTATTTTGAAGTGGGAAGGAAGTGAACTGACATGGATAACATATGAACCTACTATATCTCCTTGATGTGGATATTAAAGGAACCTTGAAAATAGTTTATGGGGAAGTTGTTGGAGGCTTCTAATTTTAAATTCTTAACAGGAAATCATTAAACTGTAGAGGAGCCAACGTAACAGACTGTTGCTCTAAAACAAGAGCTAAATGCAGAGCATTCACATGAACTCGTCAGATCTTTTTTTAATGCTGGTGGGTTTTTTTCTTTCATGTTTACTGCAACCCAGATAAATACATTTTCATTTTCGTATTTTTCATGCATGGCAGTTGAGTAGTCACATTGGGGATGAAAAGTTAAAGCAATGCCATTATGGTCATACCTCAGGGAATATGAAGAAACAGATTATACTCCATTGGACCCAGAGGTTGCTAACTCCTTGTGTGGTCAGGTCCTGCGCCCCTTCATTGGCTAGGGAAAAACCTTTAAAAATGTGGACATTGTTAATTTTTATTTTCTTCTTTTACATGAGTTTCGCGTGCTTTATCTGGGAGTATTGCTGAGGTGACATTTCACATAGGCTATGCCAGAGCCATGAGAGGTACAGTAACCTTGTGACTGTTGGCTTGGCTTGTTGAAGCTTATTTAGGGGCTGGAGGAAGGAGAAAGGGGTGACTGTGAGCACTAAGACATGAAGGTTTGTCACCGAAAGCAGCTGAGGTGCTTGATGAATGAAGGCAGCTTTAAGAACATAGGTTTGCCAAAGCCACGTGGGCAGCGCTGCTTTCTGCTGCTCTGTGGTTAATAAGTTTGTGCCAGGTTTTGAGCTTTTTATGTGTCTGAGCTATATGATAATTCTGTATTCTTCATCTGTCGGACAAAATTAATCATTGCTATTACAAAATATAACTTTAAATAAAGCATGCTACTAGAAGAGAGAGGGCAGGTTGCTGGCCACCCAGCACGGGCTTGTGATGTGGGATTAAGACGAACGTACCTGTCTCAGTTCTTTTTGTTGTCTGGCACAGGCGAGGGAACGAGCGCTGCTGTGAGAAACCTCAGCGTCTGCATGAGCCTCTTCCCTGCCGCTCCTGCTGAGAAGGTAGAATTGTTTATTCACTTGGTTGAGTGTAGGCCTATAAAATGGTTAATTTCAGGTTCACAGGAGGTGTCGTTTGAGGAGCTACGTAGTGCCTTGGTGCATAAGGCTTTCTTCTCTCTCTGCTGCAATGTATCTCCCCTTCCTGCAGTGTTTGAGCTCCAGGCGGGTCACCTTGTGCATCTTCTTCCCCTTTTTATGTTTCTTCTTCTCTTTCCTGTGGATGGGTCATCCTCAAAGATACCCTTGTGTGATCACTGGTGGCTGTATCTAACAGGCTGCATGATGTGTTGGCAAACACTAGAGTAATTCATGGAAGTTCTGTCACTTTTATTCTGGTGTCAGCTGGCTAAAGATGCAGTCAGTCTATTTTTTCAAAATGTAACTAATTTAATTTAACTTAAGCCTATTTGAGATTTTTTTAAAACTAAAAACTTTTCATCCACAAAAGAAATTGTGGCCTTTAATTTTGAGAAGCGATTCACATTAGCTGAACCAGACTAAGCCATAATGCTGCCTGTACGGCTGCTCTGAGATGGCTTTATTTCAATAACTGTTTGACAAAATGAGAAGAAGCTATTGTCAAGGTCAAGTAAATATTTAATTGTATTTGGTTTAGAAACATTTTACATTAAATGATTGTAACTCTTCTTATATAAAAAAGGTTTCCGTTTTGATGAGCTGTTTAACCTAACCTCTGTGTCTGCAATAGCCGGGGGACCAGGCAGTTTCTGCTTAGCATTTGGTTCCTTTAAGTATAAAACCAAGAAAAGCACTCCTTTTTTTTTTTTTTTTTTTAATAGACAAGTGAGAGGTGCATGAAAAATGCTAAATTGTCCTTTAATTATTGCCCATTACTTAGGTCCTGGCGTGTGGAAGCTACAGTGGGACACCTTCAAACTTCATCTTTAGTAGAGGTTTTTCTCCCTGCATCTTTAACTTTTATTCCCATTTCTGAAAAGCATCTGGTTTAGTTGAACTGAAGTTTCTTGTGAGCTCAAGGACTTCAGGAGAAAATTAGGAAATATGGTTTCAGTTGCTGGAGGATGTGCTGGTTTTGTGCCCAGTAAATCTTGAAGCACTTTTGTTTTCCAGCGGCAGTTTTGGGAATGTGGTTGTTGCATGTGAAAACATCTTTAATGTATTGTAATTTGATTGAATTTGTGACTGTAGGTATGATTTATATATGGTGCTATTGTCTTGATTGTAAAAGTTAGTATTGGCAGAAATGAGGTACTTTACTTGAAAATGCAAAAATGATACTTGGACGTAAAAAGGAGACAGAAATGCCTTGGAGTTTGAACAGGAGTTGCTTCCATCATAACTAATTATTTTTTTTCCCCCTTTGTTTCCTTAACTTCTTTACAAATGTCAGACTACCTGGGATATGTTTATGTAAAGCAGGGGGAGGGGGAGGAGTCAATCTGTTTGCTCTGTTCCTGGAGTAGCTGGAGTTCCTGGAGTAGATTTTCCACTCAAAATTGTTTAGGAAAATACTACCTATATTGAATGGTACTAATCCTTACAAAACAAAGTCTCTGGTTCCATTTACCGAGCTATGAGATAGGGATCTTGTACTTTTTGAAAGTGATAGACTTTAGTTGTCCCCTAGATCTGACAATATTATTTTGTCTTTTTTTTTGGTCAATAGTTTCTAGTCAGTTTCCTTGTTTTCTGGCTACTTTGTATTAAAAAGTAATTGAAAATAATCTGATCACACCCTTTTATGTGGATGGCCCTGGATCTGCTTCGGGCCTTGTAATTGAAATGCTGTGCTTTGTGTGTTAATTAGAAGGGAAACAAGGATACATTGTGATATTTTGGATTGTATAAAGCTCAGATTAGTCTTTGTCTCCTTTACCCACCTTAAAAGTACGCATCTCATCGTATAGGTGGCAGATGTATAAAATGCTCTGTTATGAAACTTAACGGACAGAATTTTTTAAAGCAATTCTGTATTTGGCTGATGATTGATCTGATGGCATAAACACCTGTAAAATAGGGATAGTTATCTTATTGGATTAGCGTGGATTAATTCATTAATGATTGTAACAGATTTTCAAATCCCTAGGCGCTCTAGAAATTCAAAGCTTTCGTGATATGTTTCTTATTTTTTAAATACTTTGACTTTAATGTGGTTAATGGAAGGAAATCCAAAATACTTGGAGTACTCCAGCCCAACGATTATCTCCATTTTACTGACAGTGGAAGTATCTTTGCAAAATTCAGGAGTGGTTTTAGCTGGTTTAAGGTTGGAGCGGGAAGGGGGCCTGGGGAGGTGGAGGTGGTGGGAGATGGGGAAACAGAGCGATGGCTAGAATTTTGGGCTATAAAAATGAAACGCATAAGACCCCTCCGGTGCGCAGGGAACGTCCTCGGTATTGAGAGTAAACAGCGTGTCCCGCATGGAAATCTCCGCCGGGAATCCTTACTGCCCGGGCGGGGAAGCGGGGATTTCGGGCCGGGAGCAGGGAAGGACGGGAGGAAAGTGCTGCGATGGAGAGAGGGGCCGGCCCTGTCATGATGGGGGGACCCTATCGTGAGGGGCCCGCCCTATCGTGACAGCACGCCCCGCCCCGTCTCGGCCCCTGCGGCGGGAGCTGCCTGCCTGGCCGCCCTCCGGCGACAGGGGGCGCGGTGGTGCCCGCGGCCGCCCCTTCCGCCGCGGCGGGGGGCCCGGGGGAGGTGCGGCGGGC
>JAOXNO010000007.1:5732957-5755201 GCA_028565335.1 Limnodromus scolopaceus
CAGGAGGACGGGGCCAGTCTTTTTTCAGTGGTGCCCAGTGACAGGACAAGAGGAAATGGGCACAAACTTGAGTATAATAAGTTCCACCTAAACATGAGGAGGAACTTCTTTCCTTTGAGGGTGGCAGAGCCCTGGAAGAGGCTGACCAGAGAGGTGGTGGAACCTCCTTCTCTGGAGACATTCCAAACCCACCTGGAGAAGTTCCTGTGCAACCTGCTCTAGGTAGACCCGGTCCAGCGGGGGGGCTGGACTCAATCTCCAGAGGTCCCTTCCAACCCCATATGATTCTATGACCATGAAGGAAAACACTTTGGACTTCCTGTCCCAGCCAGCAGGTGACAATTCCAATTTGCCAGCTACAAAACCAGTTGAGTTTACAGACTCAAAGTTACAAACTGAGTGAAGGGTAGTGCTTTTCAAGCACAGGGAAAAATTGTTTTAGAAAGACGTCCTATTGCTTGAGTTACAAGACTGATAAAAACATGCTCCTGAAACGGGGAGGAGTCGTGTAAGTGACTTGGATTTTAATACTTGAGCTCAGAAGACGACTTAGGAATTCTGACACTTCTGTTAATTTCTGATGAGACACAATCTCTAAGGAGAGGAATGTTCTATACTATATGTAATACTTATCTCTAAAGAGGAGCAAGACATAAACTAAAGTCCCTTGCTGATAAGCAGATCTAATTTCTGGTTCTGTTGGAGCCCAAAATCTGAGGCTTCTGGATCGTTCTTTTACTCATGAGTGAGTGATTTCACTCTCTGTGCTCTTCATTCCCACAAAGACTGGCTTGACTCTCTAATATATTTTATTGCTATTGAGGGGTTGTTGCACTGACAGAAACTCATTAGTTGCAGCTTGTTTTCTGTTAAGTGCATGGTTGAAGTCCTCACTACCACTTGGCTTCCTCCCTCATTTGCTTTCCATTTGGAATGTGTTAGATTTAATATCCACAGTTAAAATTGCCAGACAAAGTACTTCCAATAAGCTGATTGAATGTTTGTGTTCTTGAAATAAAGCTACTCCTAGGGAGGAAAGTGTATTTTAGTATTTAAAACACAGAGCTAGAGCTCTGTGTTAGAACTTAAATGTTTAAATTATGCTGGGCATTTTGGTAGCTAAAAATGAGGAAATACAGCTTTTATCATGAGACTGTTTCTCCCTCAGCACGTCTTCCATCTATTCTCTTTCTTGCCTCAAGCATCTGAACATCGTTCGGTGCCACTAGAACTCATTAAGTACCTCATTTTTTGCTTCTGCTTAAAACTTTTGAAATTTAAAATACCTGTTTTCACAGAGGGGAAGGCCTAATTGTGTTTTGGTGGTGTTTTTTTCTCTCGTGTGTTTGTTGTGCCATAGAAAAATAAATAACATAGTACTTTGGCAGTCTGGCTTGGGTATTTCCTGCAAGCAGAATGTGTATCACAGTGGATTTTTTATGTTGTACTGTGTGAGCGTGACTTGTGAAGTGCAGAAGATAGAATGTGACAAGGAGATGAGTCTCCCTTCTGAGTTTGTCTGGAGACGTGAGTGGGTGTAGTGAAGAAGAAACATGAGGTTGCTGTTGACAGTTGGAATCAAGCGATAACTGGGAACGTGAGTTCTGTTTTCTGAAGCAGGGAGAAGGATGGTATGGCTAATCTTTCTTAATTGGGATGTCTCAATCATTATGTGGAGTTTTGGAAGAAGATGAAATTGGGTGTGCAGACACAAAAATAAGAAAAAAGGCATGAAAGAGGAATTTGGATTGGATGTAAATGGGGAGAGCAGTGTAGCAGGAAATTACCGTAAGTGTTTTGAGGGCAAAGTAGATGGGCAAGAAGATTTCCCCAACCGTACGTAGTTCACACTAGTTGTAGGTATTTTATTGTTCTGAATTCAAGGGATATCTTCTGCAGGAGACCATATTTAAAAACCATATTTAAATATGGGTTATGAATAGCATATTTAAATAGTCTGCCTACTCAGTCCTCCAAAAGCAAGTGCGAATAAAACAGTTGCAGTGTTACTCACCTTAAAACGTTGTTCAGCATATAAAAGATAGTGTTTCCTTTCCTTCCAAGGGGATCAGGAATGTCAAGACAGCCTGATTGCCAGTCAAATGTCCAACAAAATAACCTAATTTGTAATATTCCTACCTCTTCAGCCAGGGAAGTGACAGGTAGATCTTAACAAAACGCTTGATCGATGCCATTCGACACTCAAGGAGCACATCTTCCCCCACCGTCTTCCAGTGATGCTTGGACTATTGAACCAGAGGAGGGAGGGTCTTGGATCCTGTCTTGGTGCTTTGTTACTGGCCTTATATATATGTGTCAATTTGAGGGGAGTGATGAAACTGGGGGGACCTGAGGGCACTGGTTGACCTTGCCACTCTATAGTTAAGCACACACTGGATTGTGACATTACGCAAGCCTCTGACACACCCTTCATCCTGATCTTTGAAACATTACCAGTTCCACAGAATTAAAAACAAAGGGGTTTTTTATTTACCTTTTTTTTTTTTTTTTTTTCCCCCCTCATTGCAGCAGAGTGGCCGAAGACCATGACAGGTCTCCCAAGCACATCGGGAACTACTGCCAGTGTGGTCATTATCCGCGGGTCGAAGATGTATGTTGCTCACGTTGGCGATTCAGGAGTGGTGCTGGGAGTCCAGGATGACCCCAAGGATGACTTTGTGAGAGCTGTGGAGGTGACACAGGACCACAAGCCAGAACTTCCCAAGGAAAGAGAGAGAATTGAAGGCCTTGGGGGCAGGTAACTGTCTCTGTTGCTTTTTACTTCAGGTTTGATCTCTGAGCTGAGTGCTATTTCTGTCTTTCTGACTGAACTAGGCTTAAGCTTGCTTGTTTTAGAGGGGGCAAGAAAGCTGGTGAATCTCATAGTCTTATTTATATTCTTTCCCTATCTATGCTCTTGTTTTTTCCTGGCTTGTTGGGGAATATGTTATAGTGATCCATTGTTACACTGTTGTGCTTTTTGCTTGTTTATGGTATAAACAAAATTTAAATTTCCTGGTGGATTCCCATGCGGCTGAGGTGTGGTTACAATTCTAAATGTTCACTGAAAACTTGGAAAGTGGAGATACTGCTATTTGACCTACTCTTCATTAAAATCTGAGGAGGGGAAAAATTGCCTTTCCATGTAGGTAATGATAGGAGGTCTGGAATATCTGTTTTGTCAAACCCAGCAGTTTTGACACAAAATACTCTCTAATTTCTCACGCGTTCTGCATTGTTCCTGAGGTGACAATGGCAGCTGTTGAGTAGGCTCTTCAAAGCTTCTGTTTAAGGAACATAAAAAAAATCCTGGATTTGAAACAAGATACTGTATTTGCTGTGTTTAAATATACACTTAAAAATGTTAGAATACTGCATTTTAATGCGTGTCTACGTTAGTATTTTCTTCACTGTCAGGAGCTGGCAGATGTTCGAACGTCTCTGAGTTGTGGTTGATGTGTGTGTTCCCGATGATGGAGGAGGAGAGCGGGCAGGTTTGTCAGATGGCACTAATGTTTTGAGACAAACCTCGGGGCTCGCGTTTGGCGCAGCTTCACAGGAGCTCTCTGTTCTTTCGCTCTGCGGTACCGCACCAGATGGATGGGCACGGTTTCCTTCTCTGAGCAGTTCAGAGGCAGAGATCACTGAAGGTTTTCCTGTTGACATCATTCATACGAGAATCCTGTCAGCTCATTAATTAACCTTCAGATACTTGTTTCTCTAGCAGGTGGAAGTTGATCAGCTTGCTGTATTAGGGATGGTAGCTTTTCAAAAAGGGTAATTTGCAATTTTACTAGGTTAGTACTTGTAAATGTATAGATTTCCAAGGATTTTATCTAGGAGGTTGAAAATCTCTGAAGCTTCAAAGAAGCATTCCCTGGAACTTCATATCACAGGAATGGACTAGATGATCTTAAAGGTCCCTTCCAACCTAGACAATTCTATGATTCTATGAATGGTTAAAATTACTATATTTTTTAAAACTTTTATGGTGCTCCTTCTGTTTTTCCCACACTGGCTGTTGCAGGCTATTGTGAGGCAAATGGTAGGAGTGAGGTGGAACGATGAGACTCTGCTTATTAATGTCTTCTCTTTCATGAGAGCAAATCAGGAAAAGTTAATGGGAGAGCATAATTGAATCTTTCATTAAAAATGGTATTTTCCTAGGAACAGTCTCTGAACGTGGGATGAAGTCATCTTTCAGATAACGCCTGAAGTTAGCTTTGTGTGGCCATTACTTTTGTACAAATGGATGAGATCGATTTTAGGATGTGGTGTTTGGGACTTTGCCGCACTGTGCATGCGAAAGGATGGAGCTAAACATGCTCTTGTTGTTAAGGCCTTTGAAGTCGCAGGAAGTGCATCTTGAATAGCTTCAGTATGAGGAATCTTGAGGCTGTTCCAGAGCTTCTTAGCTTCTAATTACCAATGGCTGTTCCATGGATAAAAGCTAGCTTTTAAGTATCTAGTTCTTAACTTAGTTGGGACCAAGCTTTGTTAGTTCCTTGTTCCATTGCCATTTTTTGCTTGATGGCTGATGCTCTCTCTGTTCTTCTGTCTTCCCTGTCTGATAACAGCTACCCCATTTACTTGCTCTGTAAGCTTCTCCTTTGACCCTTCTAATGCCATCTGTGAGGACTTAAAACCAGTGCTGGGTGCCTTAGAGCAGGTGTTAACATTTGAATGCAGAGCTGTTTCTTCTTATCTCCTACTTTCAGCAGATACCAACTATGGACAATTCCTCTTTTATTTCTGCCTCGCTGTTCGTGCACCATTAAGGACATCCCTACGGAAGGTTGTTCTGTTTTCTCTTGGTTTTTTTTCAACTGTGCTGCTCTTCACTGCCAAACTTTGGCAGATGGAGAAAAACGGAGGAGGAACTACATGATATTTCCACCAGAGTGAGTTGATGTTGATGGTCCTCATTTGAGGAAAGCTAATTCAGTTTTGCTTTTTCTCCCACAGATTAAAAGAAAGTCGTACATCTGGTTGTTGCAGCTAGCCAGAATTTCTTCCAGGTCTTCATTCCCCTGCTTTTTCTTTTCTTCTGCCCTTCATCTCTCACTTTTTGCTTTGGCGTAATAAGGAATGAAACTATCTAAGTGATACCGTGTGTTTTGAAACACTTAATTGTGCTGTGGACTTCCCTGAGGGTGATCTCATTATTGACTCCATGTTTGCATATTTTACTGATTTTGTGCCATTTAAACTAACTTTTGTGCTTTCATTTCCATTCCTTTTTAACCTCTGCCTCTTTCTGATGGTTTTAGTGTGATCAACAAATCTGGGGTGAATCGTGTCGTCTGGAAGAGGCCGCGTCTGACTCACAACGGCCCTGTGCGCCGCAGCACCGTCATCGACCAGATTCCCTTCCTGGCAGTTGCTCGAGCGCTTGGTAAGTCGTGCTCATGTTTGCAGAGCGAGACACCACCACGTACAGGCCACCAGAACTGAATTACACCCTGTTTTGCCAACACATGTAGTTCAGAGGGATTTATTCGCTTGCTTTGGTTAGAAGGCCACCTGAAAGCCTGGGCTGCCTTAAAGCATTTTTAATACAATACGGATTTCATTTTTCAAATAAAGCTGTAGAAGGTGTCATTGGTGAGTGAAGGACTTGCCCAACAACATGCAGGATTTGACACGTCAGTCTTACAAGGATGGTACTTCATTTCTGTAGCAAACGAAGAGGCACAAGGCAGTACATGTCTCCGAGATGGAGACCACATTTGTCTCTTACTGAAATAGCGGGGCTGTAATTTTTGACTAGGTGGGGGTAGGAGCAGGTTTTGCTGCACAGCATATGCATTACTTTGGTCTTCCTTTTGTGACTAATCTGTTTTCTTTCAAGACTTAGCATAGAATGAACAAAGGGATAAAAGTCAAGTCTGTGTTTTATCTACAGCTTGCCTTTGCAAGAGTATTAGTAATGGGAAGCTATCTTTGAGGAGCACTATTCAGAGAACAAAAAGGCATATTACAATAACTAGCAAGCTTGTTTTGAATGGTTTTGGGGAAGTAATTCATAATTTAATCTTTGAATACCACTTGCTCATGAGTGTTAGTGTTTTCTGGTCAGTTTTTTTTCCTTAAATTTCATTGCAGAATTCCAATCTTATGCAGTTCTTTTTGTTTCCTTCCTCCCTTTGTCCCGGTGAAGAATTCTCTATCCAGATACACCCAGTATAGGTTTGATTTTTATGGAAATGTGGTATGATATTTTTACCTGTGAAGACTATCCTGTGACTTAATTCCTTCTTGGCAGGCTTGACAGTTACATGATAGTGTTGTCAGTGTTCCTGGATCAGCTGGCAGCATGTCATGGGGACAGTCTGTTCCTGGGACTGTGGTCATCTTGATAATTGCATGGCATAACTGTGTCTTGTTTCAAAGGCACTGATATCTGTTTTGTGTGAATTGCCCACATTCTTAAAAATTTTGCAGTGATAACTAATTTTGTAAAAGATGACTTTGTATCAGGGAAGGATTCACAGGTGGCTGAAGGGTGATCTTTTAATAAAAAAAAATTTAATTTTATGGGCATGTTTCTCTGTGTCTTGCAAGTCTTTTATTATGTGTCATGTTTTAGGCAAGATAGATGCTTATTTTATGGTTCGTAAAACTGACTTGAGTTTGAGTAAATCCTTTGAAGTTAGTAGATGACCAGCAGACAGAGATCTCAATCCACTGAACAACACATCCCTCCTTTCCCCTTTTCTGCAGAAGGGTACGTGTTCCTCAGATTACAAAAAGTATATGCTTAATTTTGATGAATCTTTCATTTCTATGATTGCCAGTTTGTTGTTTGTCCAAGTAGCTTGATGGCTTTTGATCAGATTCCTCTCAGCACGTTGAACAAAAGGATTTGGCTAGGTTTGGAGCGTCGATGGGAATTCAAGGAATGATGCATCTGTCAGCCCCCTCCTGCATTCTTTCCCATTACATGGATGAAGAGGATTATTGGGAAGGTTCAGGTCCCAGAAATAAGAACACCTAGCTTTTAACAATTCCTGGTTTCTAAAGTTAGCAGGTTTGAAAGCTTAAAAGAGGGCTTTGGCATTTTCAAATCATGGAGAAACAGGTTTACAATGTGACAGTGTTCTGGTGTTTGCTGGAGCAGCCTCCGTAGGCTCTTCATGTCCCCCTCCGAGGAGGTGTGACAAACCTCCTGGAAAAAGGCACACAGCTGCTTCGCTCTGTGGGACCCAGATGGTGCACAGACGCTCACAGTTTGGAAACAGGATTTAACTTCTTTCCGAGGCCAGCCTGCCCCTTACGCTGCTTACAAAAGACCTGCCACCACTCAAGCCGTTGGCATTCACGCTGTTGAGGCCTGTTTGGCCTCTTGGCTGGCTCCCAGGTTGCTACCCTGCTTGGCACAGCCCTGCCGCGCTGGAGCCTCTCCAGGCAGAGTAATGACTGTCAGCGGTGAGACGTACTGGTCACCAGTACTCGAGTCAGTCCCACTTGGGTCTAGCACAGTGATTCTTTTTGATGAGTCCAAATTCTGTTGTTACTCTTGATAGAAATCCTGTGCAGATCCCAAACTGGACAATAATTAGATGGTAATTTTTAGTACAAGAGTCTCTTGACACTCTGCACTGTTGTTCACAACTAGAGTTGTGAACTTACTGTCTTTAAAGTAAGAAGATTATCTGGTTAAAAAACCTACAATTGAGGATGTAGGTGTTTTTCTTAAATTTTGTCTTTCTCTTACAATGTTTTAAAATATGTTGACATAGTCTCATCCCTCATCCAGTCCTTGAGTCTAGCACTCATTGTAAGGAGTATGGTGGAGGTTTTAGACATAGGAGGAATAAAACATTGTGGACAAGTATTGGTCAAATATTTGGACAGCAGAACAGATACTGGTGCCATGGAAGTCCTTCTCGCCAGATTAATTTTGTTGACATTCCCTTTACTGTTCTGATCGTCTACAGCGTCTTTCTGCCCTAAAATAAGCATTTGTGGTATGCACTTCTTATTACCACTGCTCCTTCCAACTGGAGTTGCATTCAAGTAGTGTTTAATTTATTTATAGCCCCATAACAAGTCAAATATTTAGGCTTCATACTGTCTGTGTAAAGTATCTGTATGGTACTTGTACTGTATACAGGTTTTAAGTCTTCTAATGAAATATTTTAAACTGTAGCAGAATATTCTACATTTTAAGCATAGCTACTTCTGCCAACCTTTTCTGGGCAATGGAAACATCTTTCTTTATACCAACTTGCCTTGTAATAGATGCTTAAGAGTCCTGGGCAGTCTCAGAATTGTTCATCTCAGGAATTGCTCCATATTCTGATCAGAAAAGCATTTTATTTCCTTACAGTATAATTGTTTGAGTAAGTTTCCTGCACCCATAGTTTCATGGTAACTGTCCATTTTTTTTATGGCTGTCCCTAAAACAGGTGTGAGAGAACTCAAATTACTTGAATCCCTGCACATAAAGCGAGGCTACGAGTGTGCAAATTGCTGGATACTGCCGAGCAGATGCTCAGGGGCAGCGAGCCATCGTGTAACGTGTGTTTCAAAGAGTCTCTGTGTGTCATTGCATCATGTATTAGTTGTTGTGTCCCTGTGGGGACGGTCACTCCGTGTGGCACTTGGGAAGGTGTTGTGGACTCCCGGGCGTGTGGTTCCCTGCGTGTGTCCCGGGGAAGGAATGCTGAGAGGAGATGTAACCTGCTCTGTCTGTGCGGGTGGGGAAAACTGAAGGAGGAACTAGGTGATATTTCCACTGGAGTGATCTGATCTTAATGAAGATGATAATAGCCAGATACATATGAGCAGAAAGGTTACGTTTCAGCTTTGCCATCTTTGACATTAATTTAAACCTGTTTCTGGGATGATAAGCACAAGGCTATAAAAGTGTACAAGATGATGCGTGTTTTGTTTCCCATGTGTAAAACCATTGTGGAAAAATGGAATGGAGAGTTTTGATCTTTGGAAACCAATTTTGTAATAAAATCTGTCAATGTGTGTAACTTTCAAAGACTGCGTACAAAGTAGGGGAAGTATAGAGAAGCTGCAGTCTGAGCTCTGAATATCTTGATACCATAAGATAACTTAAGAACAGGAGGAGAAACAAGCAGACAAACAGTATGATTAATCACTGAGCTTTGTAGGTTCACTGTAAGTGTAACTTAAACTCATTGTAATTTTCTTAAGTTGCTATTTAGCTTCATATCCCCAGCTGTCCCCCAGCCTCATCAAGTTGACTCATAATGCGTGGTGTGATGGCAGAGATGGGCCTTGATTGTTTTTTAAATCATATGGGATCTCTCTCGTTGGTAAATTAGTTCAGGTTTAAATCTAGTACATCTTTTCTGGACGTGTCTCTCCCCTCTCCTCCTCCCCTTTGCTTGGGAACGAATGCAGAGCCAAGACCTGCAGCTGTCAGAAGGGTTATGTAGTGAGTGAGTGCCTCGCAGTGTTGTAGCTGTTTGGTGGGTCGGGTTTTTTCTTAAATTAATGAATGGTGAAACCTGTACCAAGAACCTGTCAGTTAAACCACTCATTCACGTTGCCACACGAAGTATCTTTCCCCCGGTTTTTATGTAGAGATATCATAGACTCACACCCATATCTTGGGTGGAGTTGCCTCTACCGTACAGGTTGGACTTTTCGTAAGAACGTGAATTTCCTGCCGACCCCTGAAAGGAGTTATGAACCGGGGCAGTGACTGCTCAACGTAGAGTGTTGGCTCTGACAGTTTTAAAGCCTCAACAGCTATTTGTTTAACTCTCCTGCTCGCTGCTACCTTCAGTTTTGTCCCCATCCCTCAGACTGAACTGATGAACCCCGAGTTGTGTGAATGGTATTGCATTCATTTTTAGGCTGCTGTGAAGATGCCCTCTTGTGGCTATGGGACGAGGTTGCCATGAGTTTTGGTGAAAACGTTTTCCACCCCAGCTCAGCCTGAATGGTTTAAGTGTGGTTATTGTCTGTGTCCTCGCTGAGATTTGTCTCACTTCCTAGCGGCGCTGCCTCATTGGCAGTGAAAAAAGGAAGTTCTGCAAGTCTTTTCTTTGTACTAACAGGACGTTTAGATAAAACTTTGATTTAAAAAGATCTGGGATTAATCAAACTGGGTTTTCGTTTTTGGACTGACTTATAAAAGTGAACTTTTCTTTTCTCCATTAAAACCAAAAGATATTTTTGTATTCAAAACAGCACGCTCTAGAAACATAAATGAAAGACTTGATTTATATGACTTCTGGACATACTTTTGCTATAAGAAGGCTTTGGGCTTAATCCAGTCCAGTCTACTTATACCATGGGTGTTTTTGTTTGTAACTTCAATTACTTTCTTGGCAGCAGCTGAGTTACAAGTAGTTTTTTCCCTTGTATTTTAAAAGGTAATAGTAAGCAGATAAGAGAGACTACATATTTTGATACATTCTTATGGGTAGCTAAATTAGTTTCCTGCTCGGTTACTGTATGATTTCAAACATCTATTTTTCATTTTGTAAGATGCAATGTAATATTTGTGTAGATGTCTATTCTGTATGTTATTCTACTTCAAGTCACGATGGAGAAATGGGAATGATTTTTCTGGAAGATATGGAAGAACTACATTCATACAATTTTTTTGTTGTTGTTTGGAAAAGAAATACACAAGCTTCACCCCAAAAGAAATATTCCTGGTCTGTAAGTTTTTAGAGAACAAGATTGTTAAGTTTTGTGAATGTTTGGGTTTTAATTTGGAACAAAAATAGCGTGGCTCCCCAAGTGAAGTCTGAGAACCTGGCGTTCCAGTTCTGTAACTCTAGCCTGCGGCGTATCACATCATCTTGCTATCTTGGCCTCCCAGCCTGCTAAAGGGTCACTGGTCTGTCTGCTTGCTTTGGGACAGAATTAAAGATTTCAGAGCACTTCTAAATGCTTAGGGAAAAGTGCACTCTGCTTTCTGGCTTACTTTCCTCTCCCTTTTTCCTTCCCGGAACTGTAATAGAGGGTGCTGGATAAAGCGACTCTTCCTAAGTTTGCCGTATATTCCTCGGCCGCTGTGGATGCTGAGCTCTCCAGCTGCCCAGAGAAAGATATACAGCTGACAGGAGTATTTGATCTATGCAGCAGCTCTAAAAAGCATTGACTTAATCTGTGGTGCTCTGCCCTTTAGAAAAAAAAAAAATTAAAAAAATAGTACCTCATGCTAGTGATATGGGTTGGCCTTTGCTGGCTTGGAGTTGAAGGGTCTGTGAGAATTATTTTTTAAGTGAAGTGCTCTTTATGCAGTCCTGTTCTACCAGGATTTGCCTGGATCATTTGCCTACTTGACCAGTCTGAGTTTGTGGATTTATGGGAGTAGCCTGATGGAAGATTAATGCTGAAGGCGGTTTTCTTTAGGGCAATTGCAAATACTGGATGTTTCCTTCCAGGCTGAGGAAGGAAGAATCTGGATTTTTCTATGTGCCTCAGGCTTCACATACACCTTGTGGAATTTCTCCTGGGTGAAAGAACAGAAGCTTTATATGTGTTTTGTTTTGGTTTGGTTTTTTTCCACTTTGTGACTTCTAGAGCTCCATTTATTTTTCAGTAGCTCCAGACCTGTCTGGAGTTGGTCAGTTAATACCTGATTGTGCTTTAATGCTGTTCCATCGTACAACTTTGTAAATTAGTTATTGTGTATTTCCTAGAGATTTTTGAGCTCGAGTAGATGGGTACAGGCGAATTTAAAACTCACGGAGATTCAGTTCTCACTGTATATTTACCGCAGGCTTGGAATGCTGCTTTGGCAGAGGTGATGCTACAGGAGATTATGTGAAAGAATGCATTTTATCAAAAAAACCCAAAACATCTTTAATAAACTTAGTCTTTGAATTTTTGGGCTCTGGTTGGGGTTTTACCCTCTGATTTGTGAGGTGTGGATTCATCATGTGTGTTCCTGGAATCCCTGTGTACCCTTCAGCAGTTCCTACTCCCCTTTATAACCAATGTGATGTTTCCAATGATCCCCATAAGGAGCTGCCTTCCTCTTGGAGGAGGATTCTCTGAAATCTCTCTGAAATCAGGATGATTATTACTCAGCTGTTTTCTCAGGAAGAGCAGCAGATGGCACGATGACATGTATGTAGATGAACCAAAATTAAATAGCATCAGGTTATTTTTATCATGCAGCACAGTATTTTTAATTAAAAAAAAATGATTCAGCTAATAACATTTGTCATTTCTCCTAAATGAGTGTGAACAAACTAGCAAATAAAAGCATAAAAATATTAGGCATGTTGGAAATTGATGCTGCCGCTGATTCCAAGATGTGATTATTGTAGGATTCCAAGCTCTTGTTTATTTTACCTGCTGTGCCCCTGACAGGCTCAATGGGAAGAACTCTCAGCGCCTGAAGACTTTTTCGGGACGATTCGTACGCAATAATTGCTGTGCTGGAGCTCGGCTCTTCTATTACAGTATTTATTTTGATCTTGTTGCCAGCTGGCTGGCTTTGTTGTGAGTCTGTGGAGGGAGAGTGCACCTCTATACAAGCAGGCTTGGCTTTTAATTAGCACTTATTAGAAGCATGTGTTTGCATCTGCTGCTGCTGCAGTGAAGGTGAATTGGTGCTTTAATGAGGATGGACCATCCGAGCTTGCTGTGGTGAAGGGGAGTAATTGAGTTGAAGTATTCCCTTTCCTGATTCTGGAAAAGTCTTTTCAACTGGTTGATAGCTTAAGGCGAAGCTAATGGAAGGAAGTAGGAAGACAAAAAGCTTATTTATTATCTTTAAAAGGGTGGTGATGGATGCGGAAGAAGGCTATGGGCATGCTTTCTGAAGCCAGCAAAAAGCAAAGAAAAAACCCTGACAAAACCTTACCCTTAAACTGGAGTTGGTAAGCTTCTGTGCGCTTTTCAACTCTGACATTTTAATTAATTTCTACTTATAAAGCCATGTGTTCTGCACAGAAAGATCTAGCCAGTGCTTGCGAAGAATAATGTTACTTTTTTATTTCTTATCACTATAGGAAACTATTTATGAAACATTAAAAAAAAGTCAAGAGGTGTTAGTACAACATAATACCATTCTTGATTTAAAGGCCTAACTTTTGAAAAAGTTTTTATTTTTTTAATGGTAGCTGATAAAATTGAAATAAATGTATATGGAAATGCATTTTTCTGTCAGAGCGTTTTTTACTTGAGGATGGTTTGGAGGGAAGCACTTGAACCAATAGATGTTTTGATCCAACTGCGTTATTTAAATTCAGTTCAGGCCGTCGTTACTGGTGAGGTGACCCCAAACTCATTCGCAGAGCAAGAAAGATTTAAAAATAGAAAGGTTCGCTGCATGAGGCCTTCCAAGGGAGAGGCCTTAGCTCTCATTTTCTGCTTTCCTGCTGGAACCCAGGCACTACTTGTGTTCCTGTGGCGTCTTTCCAGCTCCAAAATTTGGCACATGGTGTTCAGCTGGAAAGACGCTCTAGCGCAGCGCCCCGTGGCTTTGAAGGTGATACTGTGGAAGGAAGAGGAATGGGGAAGAGAAATTAATTGGGGAAAGGCTTCAGTCTCTCATTTTTTGCCCCTTTTCCTTTGTTCCATCTCTGTGGCACCTACACACACAGCAAGACGTAACCGTGTGTCTCTGTATTGCTCAGATGGCTGTGGAGGATCTCAGGTGGCTTTTTTTTAAATAAAAAGACAGGTTAATACCTTGAGTGTGAAAAGGTGTTGGGTTTGGTTTTTTTTTTAGTTTTGGGTTTTTTTTTTTCCCTTCCATGAGCAGGACTTGTTAGGGTGTGCAGGGCAGCACAGCATCCTGGTGCTGATTGAAGTCCGAGGTTGTGTATGGTGTTGGGGAGAAAAAGGGGGTTATGGGATCCTCCACCCAAGCCCCAACCTAGTTCTATGAACTGTGCTGTAATTGCCTGTACAAGAGGTAAGGATTTTGTCTGCAGTATTTAAACTGTACCAACAACTGGAAAGGCAGATTTTCTCAAGTTTGGTGTGGGTTCAACAAAGTAAGGCTTTACTGCTGTTTGAGGAGAGAACTTTAGTTGTTCAGATAGGTTTTAGTTTGGATATTGAGGTTTCACTGTTTTCTAGGTATTAATCTGTTGTATTTCCTCTTTCTCTGAAAATGTTAATTCTGAGAGAGTAGAAGACCTATAAACACAGGTGGGTTTGAATGTGTTTATTTCAATTGCTACATGTTAATAAACATGATCAGAAAGTGACAGCAGCAGAGCAGTAATTGTGCTGAAATTACTTTGTGTTGCTGTTGGTGGCTTGAGACTGGTGATAATTGTTTTCCTGGGAACGTTTTCCCGTAGTTTCCAAGATTCCTATTTTCATGCGTAACGTAACAATTCAAAACCATTTTCTCCTTTGCTAGGTGATCTTTGGAGCTACGACTTCTACAGTGGCGAATTTGTCGTGTCTCCTGAGCCTGACACTAGTGTGCACACAATCGATCCTCAGAAGCACAAATATATTATCCTTGGCAGTGATGGACTGTGGAACATGATCCCACCCCAGGATGCCATCTCCATGTGCCAGGATCACGAGGAGAAAAAATACTTCATGGTGAGAGCAGTGGCTATAAGTCATTGTGGAAATTTAATACTTTTTTCCTCTAAAAGTTGTGTAGTCTGGTATGGAAAGTACCTAATAGTGGTGTTTAGTTTAGGCATATTTATAGTTTTGCCACAAAATAATAAATTATTACAAGGTGGTTGACACTGTGCTTGCATATACTGTCAAATATCATGCATGTTAACAATGTTTGAATTATTTCGTTGTTGTTTTCGGGAAATTTGACTACCAGGATGGTATCTGTGAGAAATAAAGATAAGGTGGTCCTTCTTTAAGGAAGTGATACAAAATACTGTCTGGAAATGAAATTTATTTCACATTAAGGCATATATTATAATACAGACAATTGTTTATTAGTTTTTACATGTTTTGTACAAAGTCTGAAACAAATTCTTCTCTGTTTTATTTTACAAAACAATTTAGAACTTATATAGTGGTGCATCTGAGCATGAGATAGTAAATAGTCCATAAACCCCTTGAGAGACTTCAGGAAAGACTGTAGGGTGTGTTACCACCAGGCTATTTATGCGAATCATTGCATCAATTTTATGGTTTAAAGCAGCCATATATATACATGGATTCTACTGGAAACTGATTTTAAAATTATATTTCACTAAGAAGAAAGATTGATTTCAATTAATATTTCCTCTTGTGTTTCTGAATCAAGCTACTTTAGCACATGATACATAGGAATATATATTCCAAGCTGTGCCACATCAGCTCTCCATCTTCCATTTATAGTTACAGTGGACCTGATTTGCTTTACTCTGTCCCTCTCTTCTGTCCTAAAGGGAGAGCACCGACAGTCTTGTGCCAAGATGCTGGTGAACAGAGCCCTGGGCCGGTGGAGGCAGCGCATGCTTCGTGCAGATAACACCAGCGCCATCGTCATCTGCATCTCCCCGCTGCAGGACGGCAAAAGCGACTTGGAAAACGAAGAAGAATTGTATCTCAACTTGGCAGAGGGGCCCTCCTATAGCAGCCCTGATATGAATGTCATGACACCCTCCCGCTGCTGTACCCCCCCCGTCAAGGTAACATTTTTCTTCAGTGGTTTAGCTGTTCCATTTTTGAGTGTGGAGCCCACTAAATATGTATCGATCTCCCTTTTCTTCCCCTAGTAGGTGTTTCTTTTGATGCAGCTTACTGTGATGCATAGGATTGGGACAATGGTGTAGGCAAAGCATTGCCAGTGATTGAAGTAATACTTTTCAAAACTACTGGCCTGTCAGTTTAAACCACTGTTTAGTGTTGCTTTTTTTTTTGTTTGATTGATTTGTTTTAACTGCAGTGGAGTAGAGACTAGAGAATCGATTTCAGGTGTAGGACAGTAACTTGACAGTAATTGCCTGGCCATTTCAATGTACAAAGTTTTAGAGAAACAGGTGAACTTCTAATTATGTTTCTTAAAAGACTTTGGAACACCAAAGGCAGAGTATTAAAGTATGAACTTCTCAGAATTGCTGAATTTAGGGATACAATGTTTATTTTAACTCATAAAATCCTAATGATTTCTTAGTAGTTGTTGATCTGCATTCCCTCCTTAATGCGGAAGAAACAATTACTGTAACTTCGTGCATAGTTCACACAACTTTCAATGTACTGTTTCTTAAAAGTCAGTTTTCCAAGATCCCACACAAAATCAGAAGTTGGCTGTGAAAGAGAGGAATTGGACTGTGGGGATCAGGAGTTTAAAAAAAGGAAAAAAAACCCAACCCCCATCCCCATAGAATAAAGTGGGCTGCAGTTTCTTTTCCTGCCTTGCCAGGTACTGGTGCAGCTTCTCAGCTGCTGAATTCCAGGCTGCTTGGGGACGAGTTCTTAATCTTGGGGTGGTTTGGGTTGGTTTTTGTTTGGTTGTAGTGGTGTTTGTTTTTTGGGGTTTTTTTTGTGTTTTTTTTTTTTTTTTTAATCAGGTAGCCCATGGTTAATGTATTCAAACAGACTTCGTTGTAAAGAATGCTTTCTGGATTGGGAAATCTTATTATCTCCCTCTGGTAGATTTAATATTCTTTGTTAGAGGAAAATCCATTATAACACAAGGTCTGTCCTCAAGTTAGGAGTTTTAATCATGGATATAAAACAGAGCTGTTCAGAAGCTTTTTTTATTTTTTCCTCTAAGAACTGGAGTGTGGTTATGAGTGGATGTTTGTTTCAGTAATTATGAGCTGCTCCTGATTTAAGCAACTGTCCTTTGATGTTCTGCAGTATCTTTGGATAACTGTCCTTTGGGCAAAGTAAAAAGAAAGCAAAAATTAGGAAGGGAGTCATTAACATTCCCTTGGTAGAAACAAGCTGCTAATAAAATGGCAAGCTCAACCTTTCTGTCTCCTTCCTTTCCAGCCAGTGTAGCAAATTACACGAAAAGAGCTTCAAATCTAGCAAAATCTTGAGTGGAGAAAAATTATTTGAATTGTAAATACTCCTAAGCTTTTAAGTTGGGCCATATGTTCTGTGTGTAATCTGTTATCAGTACTCCTTGAATAAATGTTGAGGTGTTGACTGCAAAATATCCAAGAAGACACATTTCTGGATAAGGACTTAGTGAAAATATTTTTTCCCCCTTAAGATTCCCCTTCCCCATCTAAGTAGATTCAGTGAAGAGATCAAAACTTCAGACGACTAACAATTTTGGTGCTTGTCATGTATATAAGGCCTTATTTTTTTTTTTTTTTTTTTTGCTTAATGTGCAAAACCCAAAAGAAAATCTTGCCTGGTTACAGGTCTGAGTGAATAATATAAATCAGTTCTATTTAAATGCAAAAGGTTTTCTCCTCCTGGATTAAAACAGAACTGGTGTTGCCAATTTAAAAACATTGATCCTATTTCCTTGGTACTTGTTTGTTTTGTTTTTTTTTTTATTAAAAGTACTAATCTAATACAGGTTTTTGCTTTAATTACAAGCATCCGAATCTCCTCACGGAGTACCTGTAAATAGCAGAAGAAAAGAAATGTGAGAAGGAAGTTGAAAAGAAAAGAGACAGAAAAAGACCACTGTACTCTCAGAATAATATTGAAATACTTCAGAAAAAAAGCAAATATCTCCAGACAGATGGTAATAAATGAAATGTCTTAGCGGTTGTGTCTCCACGTATGTTTTTTGCAAACCAAGAATAGTTGTAGTTATCTGTAAGTATATTTGGTAACTACGCCATCCTGAGTAATATTACCATTTTCATAGTACAAAGAGCTTTATCAATTAGGCAAGAGCCACAATGGAAGGAAAAATATTTCCATGAGCTTTGGTTGTGCAGTGGCCAGACTGGAGGCTTTCCATTTCCAGAACCTTCACGGGAGCCTTCTGGGTAACAGTCAGTGCAGGCAGGACCGCTTGGGGGCTCAACGCTTTCTTTACAACTAAAATGATGTGAAATATAATCGAGGCAGTCGGGACTCTCCCCAGAAATGGTTGAATACGTGAATTGTAGACATTAAATGGGAGCCTTATCACAAGGTGCCAGTTTTTTTTTTTTTTTTTACAAAGTGCAGCCACACAACTGTTTCAGAATATGCATTTTGGAATATCCTTCTGACAGTGATAACTTGTGAGAGATTCAGGAAATGCCCTTATTTCATGATCCTTTGTGATCCTCATGATAACGTCAGCCACACAGGAGGGAAAAGCCCCCTTCTGTTGATTACACAAGAGAAAGTACGGCAAGTTTCTGTAGAGGTGGTTCCCTGGATCGATCTGAACTCCTGGGGGCTGTGGTATGATTTCAGCCCAGTGAGGATGGGTCAGCGAGAAGAGGTGGCAATGGGAAGGGTGTCTTCAGAGAACTGAAAGAAGCACAAATAGCCTTAACTCTGAACAGCTGCTACCTTCCAAAACAATTCATTTGGAAATAGATGGAGACCAAATCAAAGTTTCTCAGTTAAACAGAAGTGTTTGTTAATTGCATATCCTTCTGGCAACAATTACTAATCTCAAATTAATTCAAGTATTTCTGAGGCCAGGGATAAAATTTGATTGATTAGACTGTTGAGAAATGAAATTGTTTATTCGTGTTGTATTTTCTTTGTTTTGTTCCATCACTATGGGGAGCAGGAGGGGAGTTGAGCAGAGAACCAATCTGGATGCTAGAAACAATTCTGATTACTTTCTCTTTTGGAGTGCGTTTTTATTAAACCCTAGTATTAGATTTTTTCAAAAGTGCTGAGAAGTGCTGGATCATCTTCTTGAAGGTGAACTGAAGTTGTTCTGGGTTGTGACTTCAAAAGTATCTATTTATCTGAGATGTTACATTGCCTTACTCTGATTAAGCTGTGGGTGTGTTTGCGTTTTCAGCACGTTATTTTCTTTAAACAGTCATTGTCATTTGCCTTCCCTGGATGGAATGTAGAGTAACTTGGCCTTGAAATTTACTTTTGAAGGACTTGCTCAGTACCTAGGGATTTCTTCACAATTAAATCTTTAATAAGGTCATAATTCATATCTTCAGGGCACTGCATAAATACTCATTTTCCTAATCCCCCTGTGGATAGTGAAAGCAAGAATTGTCCCCGTTTGCCTGTTGGTAAAGCTGAGGACGAGGCAAACACTCATCAAAGGCTGCAGAGGGGCTGAGCAGCTGAAGGTGGGTTAGAGCTTAGAAAGTCCCTGGTTCTCAGGACATCACGATAAGCAGCTTCTCCGTGCTGTACAGAACGACTGGGCTTCGCAGAGAGTGGAGAGATGGTGCTGTGAGGAGTGGAGTTGTTTTCTTTCCAAACTGTAGAGCATAAAACTAGGCAATAAAATGCGTTTCTTTGCATAGCAATCAGTAACTATTTTTAGAATAGCTTTGTCTGATGCTCCACCTTCCTGTACGCAATCAGGGCACCCAGAGCTTGTCAGTCTCCCTGCTAATCTGGCTATGCAGTAACGAAGAATGGTAAATGTAACAAAGGTCAGGAGACTTTTTCAGCTGTTGGCCCTGATAGTTCTTGGCCACCTGATGATGGGTAAAGTGTTGAGAAGGCAGCACAGGTGCATATATCCCAATATCTGAAGGAGGGAGGTCACGTCTGCAGGTTGGAAAATGCTCCTGGTGGAAATCACAGGACAGAGGTTGCAGGCAGCGCTTCCTACGGGGCTTCCTAAATTAACAGCAGATCCCTCAGCATTTTGTAGCAGCAAAAAGGAAGGTACACGGGCAAAGGGAGGGTGAACAGCCCTCTGAATGAAACACTTACATCTGCCATTGAGACACTTGCAAATTGGATGATGGAAATAAATGCTTTTATGAAGTTGGTTTGGACAAAGTACTGAGTTCAGATCCCAGTCTGAATCTCTTTCCACCTCTCAACCCAGAAAAAAGACAGCTGTGTTTGGGAGTAGGATTTTTCTGTCTCTGATAAGGTTTTGGGAAGTTCCATCACACACTGTGTCTACCCTCAAAGGATAACGCGGGTGAAACAATTATATTTATCCCTAAATATTTGTTTCTTATTCCACAGCTTTTGGAAGATGATCCATGGCCACGATCGAATTCTTCTGAGCCTGTTCCTCCCCTCATGCACAGCAACATGATCTCAGAAAAATATTTAGAGCTGCCAAACGAGATTGCCAAAAGCAATTTACCTTCGTCAGGAGCAACCCTGAAGGATTCAGGCCCGCAGGAGGAGAAGTGCAGCAAAGCCTTGGCTTTGAGGATACACGAATCCTACAGCAATGGTTTGTCGGTCAATCTCTCCCCTTCCAACTCCGCAAATTCAGGCACGGACCAAAAAGGCTTGAAGGGGTCTCCTAACGGCCAAACAAAAGCCCAAGACGGAGAGAGGATGCCCACGGCAAACTTTAAAAGGACATTGGAAGAATCCAACTCCGGCCCAGCTATGAAGAAGCCAAGACGCGGCTTGAGTCGAAACATGAGCGTCCCGCCCGAAGGCATGTCCCCGACTCCCCAGCGCAAAAACTCAGCCAAGCTGACCATGCGCCGCAGCCTGCGGGGCCAGAAGAAGCTCAGCACCTCGCTCTTCCACCCGCCCAGGAAAGCCGTCTGCGTCTGCTGAGGGGCCCTCGTGCAAAGAAGCGTATTTCGGGTCTGGTTTAGAATTTTAAAGTTGGTGCAAAAGTCTGAAACTCTTCCCGTTTAATCTTTTTTTTTTTTTTTTTAAAGTAGAAACTTTTTTTGGTATCAAACAGCTTTATCCCAGCCTTGTACTTGCTTGTATTATAACTGTGAATTTTGTAGATGTGTAGGGTATAAGTCACTGTAAAATGTGTGTAAATTTGTATTCCTTCATATAAATGTAGTCTCTTTTCTTCCTTGTATAATTGTTACAGCGGGGCTAAACCTTGTTTTAAAAAAAAACAAATAATCCTTTTTGTTAATTTACTAAAGTCATGAATTTGTATACGCTTCTTGTGATGAGAATTTCACAACTTTTTAACTAAAGTAAATTATTAAACAGAATGGAAGATATGTATTTTCGTAGTACTATACGTTCCACCTAAAGTGTGTCTTTTAGAGAATACACTAGGTCTATATTTTGTTTTTAAATTTTAGATTTCTCTACTCAGAAATGAAATGTACTTGGAAGCCGAGATGTTGAGTCTTGCTTTACACAGCTCAATGTCGATTTCTTTACGTTAATTAAAATACTATGCAGTATCTTATTTAGTTGTATCTTTTGTAACATTAATCGTCAACAGTATTTAGCAAAAAAAAGTGTGTTTTAAAACTCCAACTCCCAGAAGCATCCTATAAAGCCATTCCCATCCCCTGTTGGAAACGATGGCATTTTTATCCAGGCATAAATGTCTGCCCTTCGGAGGCATGAATTTCCTGCTATTCCAATACCGATGGTGCTGCTAATACCTTTCAACACAAGTTCTTAAATTATTTTATGACTTATTTTCGTTGCGTATGTGGACCATGTGTATGTTCACCTAAATAAAACGTGAAAATTGGATGGGGGTGCCTTTTTTTTTAATTATTATTTTTTTTAATTTCAAGCTTAAGTTCTGTTGAGTGCATTCCTATTTATTTATTATTTTTTTTTTTTTAGTCATTAAAACATCTCTTTCCCCTTCTTCACTGCGGCTACGTGGCTTGTGAGATGAGACATCCCCCACACACGGTTTTAGTATTGAACTGATTTTGTCATTTTAGGCTGAATGTTTAGCAATAAGTAACCTGTGTGTTTTTATTTAATGGGGAAGTAAAAGGCTGGTGTTGCATTCCAATGGCCGGGGTGTGGTTATTTATAGAATTTAATTCTTTACTGCTGGAACAATAAAACAGGGGTTGAAATCAGGCCTGCTCTCTCTCTCTGTGTTACCATGGTTACAGAGATCCTGGGGGGGAATCTAACGCTTTCTGGAAATGTCTAATTCTCTTTCATCCGGCCTGTGAGGGCAGCGCCGTTGCAGGAGATGAAATAACACTCTGTCCAAAACAGATCCTTCAAGAATTTATTTCCTGCATATAAGGGATGGAAATCACAGTTCCCAAGGAAGTTTTAGGGTAAGTGCTGCTGAAATTAATGCACTGTCCACGGGGAGAAGTGGAGAGGGGCCGATGGCAGCTGAGTGTGCTTACCCAGCGATAACCCTGGCAACAAATGATGACAGTAATTGTCTGTTTTCATAGAATCATAGAATGGTTAGGGTTGGAAGGGACCTTAAAGATCATCAAGTTCCAACTCCCCTGCCCTGGGCAGGGACACCTCCCACCAGAGCAGGTTCCTCAAAGCCCCATCCAGCCTGGCCTTGAACCCCTCCAGGGATGGGG
>JAOXNO010000007.1:5756040-5830512 GCA_028565335.1 Limnodromus scolopaceus
AACCCCCCCAACTCTCTCAGCCCCCCCTCACAGCAGAGGGGCTCCAGCCCTCCCAGCATCTCCGGGGCCTCCTCTGGAGTCACTCCCGACAGTTCCATGTCCTTCTGGTGTTGGTGGCCCCAGACCCAGAGGCAGCACCCGGGGGGGGGTCTCCCCAGAACGGAGCAGAGTGGGACAATCCCCCCCCTCGCTGGGGATGCGGCCGGGCCGGGTGATGTCCGGCGGTCCCTTCCCTCCCGCGCCGCTCCGTGACCCTCCGAACCCTGACCGGCTGTGACGTCCTGCTTACGAAGGCGGTGACGCAGAAACGCATCACGTCGAGCACCCAGAGCGGCGCAGACCCCCCGGTGCTCGAACCCCCAAACCCTGAAGGGACACCGGTCCCAGCCGGCGGCCATGTCTACCCGCCCCTCGCCCCGCCCCCCCTACGTCAGGACGCACGGCCGCGCGGAAGGTAAACAATCCGCCGACGCCCCGCGTGACGCCCCGCCCGGCGGCCCCGCCCCCCGCCCACGTGCGCGGGACTGGCGCAGCCGCTCTCGCGAGATCGCGATGTAAACAAAGCAGCGGGAGGGGGAGGGGGGGGCGACCGCTGTTCGCTGCCTCAACCCAGCTTGGAGCGCAGCCGCTCCTCCGCGCCCCGCCCACCGCTGGAGAGCCGAGCCGGGGATTGGCCGGCGGCGGGAAGCGGCCCGCCTTCGGAGGCGTCTGATTGGCTGGCCGCGCGCGGTGCCCTGGGTGTCATTCCCCGTGGGGGTCCCAAACACTGTCAGTGCGGCGCCGGGCGGAGGCGGCAGGTGAGGGGGGACAGGGTGACGGGGCGGCCGCCGGAGGGGACGGTACCGGGAGCGCCGGGTCGGTGCTGCGGGGCGGGCCCGGGCTGTGGGGGGGGAGCGCTGCGGCCGGCTCCGAGGGGGTGTGAGGCCGGGCAGGGGCCGGGGCGCTGAGGGAGGGAGGGAGGGCGGGCGGAGGCCTGAGGGAGCCGCCGGACCGGGAGGGCGCGGAGCGGGCGGAGAGCGGCGTCCGCCGGGTCGAGGCGCTTCCCCCGGGCGGCTGCGGCCTGATCCGCGGCGGGGGGAGAGGCCGTTTCGCTGTGGGGTTGCTCAATAGCGGGCGGTTGAGGTGCCCGGCGGTTCCCGGCCGCTTCCCGTCCGAGGCTGGCGGGGGGGGCCCCGCTGTGGGAGCCCCTCAGGGCCGCGGGGCTCGGGGGCGGGTAGCGAGCACGGGCTGGCGCGGGTGTCCCCCTGCATAACGTGAGGAGATTATTTTTTATTTTATCTTTTACGTGGTATTTTCCCTTCAGAGGTTGTCCGCCGTGTGTGTCAAACTTCAGTTGTTTTGCTGGGCGTTTTGTTGTTGACTTGTGAGGGGCCGAGCGTTGGTTCGTCCCTCCCTTGGTGACATGGCCCGTACAGAGGCTGCCCAAAGGTGAAATGGTCCTGATAATCGATACCCACCCCTTGGGGATTTGGGTTTTTCTCTCAGTTTATGCCCCGGTTCTTGGTTTGGGGCAGAGGGGGGCAGATGGAGGAGCCAAGAGGTGGCTGGGATCTGTGGTGCTCCTCAAGTGGTTTTCTGCCTTTAGGAATGTAATGCTGAGTTTTTCCCGTGGAAGAACAGAGGTGTGAAGAAAAACTTGAAGGCGACACAAAAAGCTGACATAAAAAAACCAGGAGGCTGTGTTCCGTCACGCTTTTTGTGTTGGCTTCAGTGTAACCCGTTACAGAGTTTTCAAGAGTACAATGTGCTGTAACTGTGATTGTAGGTGATTTCTATATAATTATTTTCAAAGACAACAGCTCGTTAGTAAATAATAGTCTTAAATAATGCTGTTGATAACTGCGTACCTGCACCTTGGTCTTTAATGCACAATTTGAAGAAAATACTCCACTTTATCACATAGGAGTTGGACTAGATGATCTCCAGAGGTCCCTTCCAACCCCATATCATTCTGTGATTCTGTAGGTTTGTTGTTCTTTTTTGCTTTCACATACATTGCAGGAGCTGCAGTGATTGAGCTACTGAAAATAGAAGTTTGTTTGTTTATGTTTTTTTAAGAGTCCTGCATAGAGTCATGGTGCCTCACAGGTTTGTGTAACTCAAAGTTTCCTTCTTCAAGAGGGTTGTATCATCCTGAAGAATGCGTCAAACACTAGTGCCATAAATAATCCTGATACAAATGATTGTTAAAAAGAAATATGTTTCTTAAAGGTATCTGCACAGAAACGATGGCGACAGAATCTCCGCGCCGCCCTAGTCGATGTACTGGAGGAGTGGTGGTTCGCCCACAAGCTGTCACGTAAGCGCCTTCTAGAAGAGTAGCCCTTATTTGAAATGTTTTTTTAATTTTCTTGTGGAAGAAGAACCTAGCCTGAGTTCTCTTTCGGAGCCATCTATGAGGGCTTGTGTTGACAGTACGGTTTTGTTACATTGAGTATTTTCCAATAAAATGAAGTAAACGGATGTTGCATTCCTGTCTCCTAGGACTGTGCAGGTCAAACTGTCTCCCTAAATGGGACGGTTTTAGCTTAATATACAGAACCTTGAATGTGTGTGTTTTAATGGCATAATGTTTGTGTGTGTGGTTTTTTTTTTTTAAAGTGATGTTTTGTTGTTTGTTTACACAGTTGTGTTTGCTGTGCAAACACTACAGCAACTGTACATCAATGGTTGCAAACTTCTTCCTTAGCCCAGAGGGAAAATGTGTAGCATGTTCCTTTCTTGCTGTCTTTTTAATAGACATGTATTAATTAGGATATATTAACAGATACAAGCCTGTCATTAAATTCCTTCAGTAAGTAGAATTGTGGATTCTAATCTCTTTTGCTTAAGAGAACAAAACCAAGAACAAAGGAAGAAGCTACCTCTCCCCAGTCAGAGCGTGCAAGAGGCCATTTTTTTAACTTGGGCATCCTTATTTTCATTGTGTTCACGTGAAGATACCTTCATGGCAAAAGAGCTTAACAAGACAGTCTAGAAGATTTCTGGTCTTGTCTTTGTTAAAGGATTTCTGTAGCACTTTTCTTTTTTCCTGAGGATGTTACACTGCTGAATTGTTCCTGCAAAATGGCACTGAATTGAAGTTTTCACTTGTACTATCCTTTTCAGCAGCTGTTAGTTTGCCGCTGGAGATTGCTGTGTATTTCAACATCAAAATTCACTTTATTTTTACCAGGGGGCACAAGAAATCTATTGTTATAACACAAAAAGTTGTCTTAGAGGTTTGTCTTACAGCCATCTGATACAATAGGCATTTTTTTACATTGAAAAATTTCTCAACGAATGCATTTCTATTTGCAAAGGCCCTTTCTTCAAAGAATGCTTAAAAACTTCATAATAGAAAACCACTGTAAGAATAAGATTGTCTGTTCTTTTGTTTCATTAAATGTGGTGGCTTGTTCTTGAGCTGTATCTTTTCACCTCAAAAATTTCAGTCTTTTTGAGAGTTTGTGTATGTTGAGCAGCCTGTGGCAGCATTCTGCTGCTTGTGTTACACTCCTAGATTCTTACCAGTGGAAGGTCGTGGGGGGTTTTTTGGTAAGTTTTGTTGCTTTGCTTGTCTTTAAGCACTTCAAAGATATCTTTTTGAAAGTTTTTCAACTTCAGGAGAGATTTAGAGTACATACATGGAATAAAGCATTTCCCAAACATCAACTTTGTTTCAAGATGTACTTGGGGGGGAGGAAAAAGTACTCATTTCATGAGCTGGAAAATAAAGACAGTATGACTCTTGCTGGTAGGCATTCACGTGAGAACTTCAAACACTGTGTTTAATACCATACCTGTGGACAAGTATTATTGCTAGGTAATAAAGGGCTCTGAAGGTATACAAAGGCAGTTTTGGTGACCTACATAAATCAAAGAAGAATCAGCACCAGAAACCACAGCTCATTTGTGAGCCCTCACCTTAAAGCAGTAAGATGAACTTTGATGCAGTAATCCTGGGCTTGCTGAACAAAATCTAGTTTTGTCATGGGATGGAATAAGCTTTCTAAAAGCTAAATCTTTATGGTTTAGATTTCTCTGTTTTCAGAGAGGAGTCAACCCGTTAACCTGATGCAGGTGTTGTAGCAATTGACTTGGAGTATCTTCTGTATTGCTGTGTACAGGGCAGAGTACTTAAATACTAAACACTCCAATTTCTAATAAAGAATCTTATGAAGCACAGTTTCAGAAAGCATGAAGAAAGCCCGTGTACTTTTGGACACCATGAGCCTAGATTCCCAGGATTACAATTTTTCTTTGTTGCTGTTAGAAATCTTGAGTTAGCATAGGGAAAATGACTACCAATATAAAAATTGATTTGGGGGCTGCCAAAGCTGTTACCTAAAGAGTTCAAGTTTTAAAAAAATATTTCAGACTTTATGACGATAGTTCTTGTTGCCAGCGTGTTTCAGTGCTACTCATTACAGCAAGCACAAACTCTCCGCGTAGTTTCACCACCGGCTGCCTGAGATGGTCACCCCACAGAGTCAGTTGCTCAGTAGTTACACAAGAGACTCACTGCTCATGCAGGGATAAGCTAATAAAAGCATTAGTTTAAATCTACCAGAATAAATGTGTCTTCCACTATATACTATTCTAAATTGTTGCTGCTAATGAACTTCCAAGAAGGAATAAGCTTCCCAAGCTATAAAATCTCTGAAAATACCCCCTTACTCTCCTGAGATAGGGTTTTGTTCCATCTCCTCCCACCGAGCACCACCACTTGCATTGTTGTTGTACGTTGTGCATGTGAGCTCTTAACATTTGCTTGCCCCACGAGGAGAGCTGCAGCCCTTGGCTTAAGTCCTCACCCTCACGCTGTAATAGCCAAATCAAGTAGAAAAATACTGAGGAGTAACTTCCAAATGCCTGTTCTACTTCAGTCGGCCGCTCTGATGTGGAGAATGTGGTTTATTTCTTGACTGTTACTTTTTGTACTTTTCCCCCAAGCAATTATTTTATAAACAGGTATCACTTAGCTTTTTACAGACTTTTAGGCCATTATTTATATTATCAGAACGTTTGGCGGAATATTAAGTAACTGCATTGCATACTAAGTATTCTCCTTTGCTAAAGGCTGTACGTGTTTTCTCTGCTGATTAAATCTTATTTAATATATTCACGACTTCTTCTGAACTTCTGTGGTAGTTAAAAATTCTCCTTCTGTTTTCAAGGGAACAGTCGTATATGGAAAGCGTTGTTACCTTTCTTCAAGATGTTGTGCCACAGGTACGTGTAGATCTTTAAAACTATTTTTTTGGTGTACAGAGCAGTTTAAGTGTGTGTCAGGTGACCAAAATACTGAAAAACAAAAGCCATTTTTTTTTGGTTTTTGAATTTGCATCTTGAGAGCAGGTTTTTGAAAGTGTAGACTGTGTACCAGCTGAAGACTGGGCCTACAGATTTCCTCTGATGAGGAATAATTGAAATGAAAATCTTAGCTACATAGAAATTGAAGAATTCCCCTCACTGATGTCAATTTGTGAAATGCATTTTGGACTTATGGTCAAAACTAAAAATAGTCAAACTTTCATTTAAAGGACTGCTACGTTCCACACACGCCTCCATTTTTTCCCCTCTGCAGTTGAAGGATACAATCTGTGTTTTATTTTACAAATCAGTTTGCCTTGGAAGCATGGAATGTGATTTGTTTTGAAAAGCAATACCCACACTTACTTTTTAAATCTGTATTTTTAGTTCATGTTTCTGGCAAGTATAAAGTGATTATACAAGCTCTTTTCATATTTAATTCAAAATACTGCACAGTATTTTGTTATAATTCATTTGGAAGTGATGGTATTTCTACTGCAGCTCACGTTCTTACTACCACAGTTTCTCTCGAGAACTGTAAAACTTGCAGTTTGGAAGCACGACAAGTCTCCTTCGCAGTCTCTTTTTGTGTCTCATCTTTTAGTGGAAATCTGTAGAACACAGAACTGAAACAGGGATCTGTTCTACTGGAGTTACAGTTTATTCTCTTTCAAATGGCTATATTAAAGATGTCACAAATATAACTAAAGCGTGTCAGTAAAATAAACTACGTAGTAAAGGCCTCTTTCTTTCCTCAGTCCTGCTTACGAAGCTTTTAAGTGAGTTAAAGAGAATTTTAAAAGTAAAAATGCCTCGCATGAGAACCGGCAGCATTGCTTTCAGATGTAGTGCACAGCTGCAAAAGCTGACAATTGCAGACACCGCTGTATTTTAGCTTGACTAAAGTGCTGTAAGTCATGGGGCATTTCTGACCTGTGATGTGTCACAGGTGTGATGTGTCTTGTCCTTTCTATATTAGTAAGTGATGTTGCGCTTGTTGAGTTCCGTTTAGTGTGGTATATGTTGATCGTGGAACCATTAATTTTTGAAACAAAACCTCCCAAGAATACTAGGGACAATAAGATACATGTATATCTGTTTTTCTTTTTTGACTTGCATTCAACCTATCGCCTATAGAGGGGAAAAAAAATGGTATTAAACTTTCTTATTTTAACCCTTTTCCTTTTTGTCCAGGCTTACAGCGGTACCCCACCAGCAGAAGAAAAGGAGAAGATCATTTGGGTCAGATTTGAAAATGCAGATTTAAATGGTACAGCTTCATTTTCTCTCACTTATTTTTCTGATTTTTGAGGTCCATGTACAATAATTTCAGTCAGCTTTATCACTAAGCATTGTTGACTCAAAATTAAGTATTTCATTTCCCTGTTCTAGGTGGGCTAAATTCGAGGTGAATAACTGCATTTTTATTCAGTATCTACCGAATAGCAAAATAGGCTTTGTGTCTTCAGCTAAAAACAAACTAGCTCTTGCTTAGGAAGAGTAACAAAAAATAAATTCCGTTTCTTTTCCTTAAGGTAGTTGAAAATGAAGCATACAAGTGAATTTATTTCATCTGCAGCTTGATTTCAAAACCAGGTTATCTACCTGTGAATCCAGTCCAGGTCCCAGATATATTTTCAGTGGAGTGATAATTCAGAGTAACATAGAAAGGAAGAGCAGGAGTTCCATGATGTCTTTGAGGGAAACAATACAGCAAAGCCACAAAATATTCTTAAAATACAATTTATCACTTCCAGTGTATTTTAATAAATCATCAGCAACGACTTAGTGCAGAATACAGATCTCGAAACTTTTTAAGAGAAAATAGTGATTGTTACAATCTTTGTCTAAGAGTATCAGGTAGATCCCCACTTAAGATCTGAGCTGTTTTACCTGTCTATCCCAGTTACCTTTTTTTTTGACTTAGAAAGGTTGATGGCTGAATGAGAAATGGTTGAATGCTGCTGTTAGGTAGTTACTTCCTGAATTAATTGGACATCTTGGGGTCGCTTATGGTGTGTGGTATGTGTGTCCTTGTTGTAGCTGGGCAACTGAGGGACTTTCTGGACAGAGAACACTGGATTGAAGTCTTTCAGCAAATTGCTGTTCCTTGCCTGCCCTCTTATTTTCCTGTCTAGAGCTCTATGGTGAAGGCTCATTCTGGTCTCAGATGAAGTAATAGCAACCATAGCCAGAGCTGTGATGGGGAATTTTCAGCCTTTCCAAGAGGTTAATAGGGAAGAGTATATGTTTTCCAGCTGTTGAAATGGGTCAGAGGTTGGCAGTTCATAAATTAGAATTATTAGAACTAGAAAAGACCTATCAACCTGGACATGGCATTATGTCCAGCTTTAGGCTAGTTAAGGCTTGTTTCCTTGTGGCTTTGTTTTCCTTAAATATTTATTTTTTAAAAAATCTCAGGCATTCCCTCTTTAGGTTCTTTACTACAGTATAACAAAACCTCTTTAGAATATTCTTCAGAATCCTTCATATTATGTTTAAATTTAGTTTTATGCAGCCTAATGTGATGGGGCATGCATACATCCTCTTTCACTATCCTAGGTATTTCCTCTCTTTCTTGGATGCTTCCATGCTTGCAGTGAGTTCTTGTTCATTCTGTCGTGGTTGAAAAGGTAGTTTTAGAGGACTTTACTCAAGAAAAGCTGAATATTTTTGATTATTATGTCCTGTAGCACTTTTCTTCCTGGGGATTTTCTTCTTTTGGTAAGGTTGATTTAAAGGGTAATTACATAGTATCTGGAAATAGTTTTGACGAATCTGTGCATTTGTAATTTCTGTATTTGTTAATGTTTATTTTGTTGATCCTTTGCAAATTTTTCTCTATTTGAAAAGTTTTCCATGTTTTATTAATCATTGGAGAAAGAATTACAGAAGTTTTGGTGGTATTTATTGACAACCCACATTCTAATCCCGAAATTTTTTCTCCAACATTTTAAATTAGAATGCTTTCTGACCTCTTCGTGAAACTTTTAACAAATCTTTTATGTTTGCCTAAAATAATATTTCAGTATTGTTCCAGCACAAAAATTTAAACCACTTTGCTTGCTTTTGGAAACATTCATTGAGAAAACGCCATTTAATATAACTGACACCAGCCGTAGTTGATCCTAACCTGTTAATAATGGCTTTGATATATAAACCCAATTTAGATACATCACGGAATATGGAGTTTCATGAAATCCATAGCACCGGGAATGAACCCCCATTACTGCTCATGATCGGGTACAGCGATGGAATGCAAGTCTGGAGCATACCTGTAAGTACCGAGGTCCCTTCTGTGCCAGAGGCTTTTTAGTTTGTAATGTTGTGTTATTACTTTATTATTTTACTTTAAATTTTCCTATTGAAATGGAAAGAGCCAATGTTTGCCATCAACGTCATATGGTTTGTATGTAATATGCTTATCTTAAGATTAATACTGAGTGTAGATCAAACACTTGAATTCATATACCTTCAGATTTGAGGGCTTTTTACAAATGATTTCTGTTAAGTAAATTTTCGGAGTCGAATTGGGAGTGGCGTTTGACATTATGAATAGTTTGTATCCCAGAAAGGACAGAAATCTTTTTAATCTACAGAAAGGAATAAGGGTGGAAAAATACGAAAAGAATTTGTTTGTCCCAGGAATGCCACTATGACAGTATTAATTGTATTTTACAATCACATGTTTGTCATGTACATGATTTGCAATTTTAATTTTATTAAAGTCTATGTGTGCATATGGGTTTCATTTCATCCTGTCATACACACACCCTGCAGTTTGTGTTTCAGAGTGGTTTATGAGCACATGGTCTTAATTTGGGGAATTTCCCCAAATTTCTTGAAACTACAGGATAAAGTTTAATACAGTAGGTCATAAAATTCTTAACTTAAGAAAAAAAAATTGCTCATAACACCTTGTCCTTCAAAATAATGTCAAGAAGTTGGGAGTTCTTTCTCTTTGTAAAATATATTGGGGGTTTTTTTTAGAAGCGTGTATATTTTTTATTATAACTGTTTGGTTAGTTATGTAGGACATGTGTTTATATACCAGTAGCTTAGCTTATTGAAAATAATGCTAATATGTACAGCAAAAGTTAAGTTAAATTGAGTTTCGCTGGAGTGTGGGAGAGCTGGATTTCCCTGTCTTGATTGCGTATTGTAATCTGGATATGAAGATGGAAAAAAATAGTGAGCATTTGAAGGAAGGTTTAGTAGAAACAGAGAAAGACCTAGTATACTTCAGTAACTTTCAGTATTTAGGAACTCTTTATTAAAATTTCGCAACTTTTACCAAAATTATATAGAAAATTTTATCTGCTTGTATGTCCTGAGAAACTGTGTCTAATTCTAATTTTCATGGCTTTATTTTTAATGGAGCAAACCAGATCTTTAGACTGTGGGTGTGTTTTGGATTTGGTTTTTTTTTTTTTTAATGGACCTTACACTGGAATGACTTTGAATAATAAGAATGAGTTTATAGCATATAATTAGTTTTGCACACTATTTAGAAGACTAATCAGTTTTATATTCACGTACAAATGAGCTTATTAAAATGGTTCAGAAGGGCTTTGTTCTGCGAGGTGTATTACAGAAAACAAACATTAGGTGTCAGTAAGACACTGAGCTATGAGAGGAGACACAACTGCAGCAGTGCCAGGAGCTAGAGCACAAGTTGATCAATTAGTTGAGATTCTGTGAGTAGTCACCTAGACTTAAGCCGAAGAATTTTTATAAAACAGCTTATTTGATCCTGCTGAAATGTTCTTACCAAATGAACACGTGTTTTCTGAAAAATATTTCTGAAGTAGGTTGTGTTGGGACTTGTGGCCACTCTAGATAAGAAGAGCTTTCTGTTCAGCAGATATTGTTGGGGTTTTTTCCCGTGTGTGTAACATGCCCTTGCTCTGTGGTGAGGGGGGAGTTCTGTGCATCCCTCCTAAGTGACTTTCTTTGTCTGAATGAGAGAGTGTCTCCATCAGAACTATCTGTATCAATGCCCTTGAGAAATTCCAGGTGGGATGGGATCTTTACACCTATAAGGAAAGCAAGAATGAAAGAGGAGAGTCTCAGTTCTTTGGTACATGAACAGATTAGCTCGGTGTAACCTGTTCTGCATTAACTGGCTGCATGTAAACTCTAACCCCGTGGTACTCTACAGTAAACATGAGATAATTTGATGGAGATTACTAACGAATGACGAGTTAAACTACTTTGTTTATCCAGGTTTATGTGGAGTAAGTGTGCGTACTGGTGCCGTCAGGCAGGTAGTGCAAGGTAGCTTATCCCTTATCCGTGTCTCCTAGTAGAAAAGAGGGGGTTTCTTTGGGTTTGTGGGTGGGTTCGTTTCTCTTTTTTTCTTCTTTTTTTTTCCTTTCCTTTCTTGTGTCTGAATTAGCCACAAGTCAGGCCACAGAATACCTGATGTTACCTTCTTCTTTTAGTAGGACAATACAGCCAAGTTGTCTTTTTTTTTTTTTCCCCAGCATATTTCACTTCTTCATAATTCCTAGATTTTGATAGCGTTTAATATTTTGGAAAAAATAAGAAAAATGAAATTGCAAAACAGTTTCTCTTAGTCTTCCTTTTTTGCAGAGGTATTTTTAAAGGGGGGAGGGGAAAGTCCAGTGAAGTGGAAAAAATGCCAAATGTGGAAATTTTTTTACCGTCCATCTTCAGAATATTAACTGTAGAGATACTGCATTGCTTTGTCAGCCCTTCATGTGTATATTCTGTGCAATTCTGAGACCATACCCAGAGAAGTACAGCTTCAACCTGTGTAATTTGCATGTCTTAGTATAATGTCAGTGTTGGAATGGTTCCTTTGTTACTAAGAAGGTTTTGGAGGGTTTCTCAGTTTGATAGTCTTTAATATCAATTTTCAACATCTTTTCAGAGCAGGATTTGTATATCCAATGAATTTGGAGGTAACATAGCCTGTTCTTTTTCCACGTTGTTTTTTCTCAATGTCTTTTTTTTTTTTGCCTATTTGGTCTGAGTAAAATAAAATCTGGCAGTTATGTGACTGACTTAAATATTTAGAATTTATTTGGCACCACTCTTTTGTGTCCTTTGGCACTACACAAACCTTCCTTGATCTTGCTGAGTATTTAGCTTGTAATTAAGCAACATTATTCCAGTTAAGAAAAAGAAGGGATCTCTCTAGTTTAAAAACCTTTCAATCTGAAAAAGCACCAATTTGACGTTTATGTGAAAATCTCCTCAGTAAGGCTATTATCTGTGGCATTGTGCTTTTTATTCATACAATCGAACCTCTATTCAGCACTTAATAAAGTAATGTGTTGCAGGCAGCGGGGTTTGTGTCTGAGTGATTATGAAGTGTTTATGACAGCTTCTAAGCTGACACTCTCCGTAATGGTGTTACATTGACTTCTAAACACCTTCCCAGTCGGCCTCCAGGAGTGTGTGTCTCTCTGCAGTCTGAGTGGTTTCCCATTAACATCTCCTTGGAGTAAGATCTTTGACTAGAGAAGTGTTACTTGCAAATGGGAGATACCATTAGGGCTGCTTCAAAGGGCTGAGATGCTGTTGGGGCGGCCGGGTGCTGGGGGGACGCCGGGGTTTTGAAGTGCGGGGTCTAAATCTGTATTGCATAAGAAGCGGAAGGTGTCCATCCAAACGACTCTGCTTTGATCTTTGTTTGGATATGAGGGTGGGAAGGTTAAAAGTGTTCTTAAAATACGCCTCACTAAGTGGGGAGAAATCTGGGAATGTACAAAAGTATGACTAGGAGTTCCTATTTGATAATTGTACGCTGGAGTTTTGTGTTTTATTTGGAATTTGTTTTTCCCTTGCTCCCAGTTTCATGTTTCAAATACAGTTGGAATTGGTTTCTGCCTCATGCGGTTTCCAAGTATCTGTTCTGGATGTTCCTGTTCAGGGAAATGCATGTTGGCTGGTTTTGTGGCAGATACTATTTTCTTTTTTCATTGTACACTGGAAGCTTCAGAAGAAGAAAAATCAACTTAATTTAATGGTTCATATTACAATTAAAAAAGAAAGATCGAGCTTGAGTTGAGTAAAGTAGGAACTACCAAAGAGACCTTTGAATAACAAGCACAACTCTATATTTAGCGAAAAATACTTAAAGGTTGTGGTATAATGAGACTGCTGGGATGTGTCAGCCCATATGGTAGGTGACTTCCGTGTGGAGACCTCTGGAATGCAGAGGACTCATTGGACAAGGATGGCATCATGCACCACCATTTCTCCACAGCCAGACCTTACATTTCTTTAAATGCTGCTGTCAATGACACTGTGATTTTTTATGTTGTTAAGACTGCAGTTGTACAGCAGATGGGCTGTCTGTGGATGTATAGATGGATGTATATGGCAAGTCAAACATGCCAGTTCCATTTTGTTTTCTGAACCGTTCATCAAAAGCTCTTTCTGCTGGGGTTTCGATGTGGTCACCTTAGTTTCTTTGTCATTTTTCTCCTTCTAGAGCTGGAAAAGGACTAGTCACTTACCACATAGCAAACTGCAATCCTTCCTCTCTCAGACCTCCTCCTGGCAGAGGGTACCAGGTAGAGGGCACCGCTGTTACGGCTTGTATTAGTCACTTGGAAAATGAGTTTGTGATCTGACCTAGTAACCCTCAGAAATGTCTAAGGACTTTACATAACATCTATGCAAATAATTTTCTGAGGCTTTGGTTTTTCAACCCCAAACTAAAGTTTCAAATCTAAATTCTTATAATCTCTAGGTAATTACAGAGATTTGTTTTGAATGAAAAAGTGGACTGTTTGAATTTCTAAACTAAAGTGATAAAATTTGTCCTTTTACTTGCAGTCCTTCCTTACTCTCCCAGGAGTGAGATGACTGGTCTCACTGATGGGTGGTCTTTAGCCCAATAGGATTAGATCAAACAGTACTTTGTGGTGCTATCTGTCAGTTGCTTATTGTCATATTATATCGTGATATCTATATTGTATTTAAAACATGTATCAGAATATTAAAAAACCTCCTCCTGATATCTTCCCTGTGCTTTGTGGCAGTTTTTAAATATACAAGTAGTTTCCTTTTATATAGATAGATGGTAGTTTAAGCGTTGGGTTTTGGATTCATTTTTGTTTTAGTTTGGTGTACGTTTGACTTTTTTTTTTTTTCACCATGTGAAAACCATTTTCTATGGTTGGAAACTATTAGTTATCCTTAGTGTGAACAAAACTTCCTTTGTTCTGTTTTCTTATGGGTGCAAACTGGTATGCTCCGAACAATAAAGCTCTGTCATCAAAAATTAACCAGTGCTCCAGATCTCTGGTCTGTCATCTTTTAAGCAGTAGCTCAAGACATCTAAGTGGAGGAGAGGGAGTTCTTCTTCCTCTTCCAGGCTGTCATTATGGGAAGAGAGTGACGAAGACTTCACTGGGGGCTGGGCTTTGAATCGGTGTGTTCTTCGCTTGCCGCCGTCCATGTAGGTCTGGGGTTTGTGGTCTGATACCGGGCGCTGGGGAAGCCGAAATGTTCTATCAGACCAGCCTGGAGCCGTCATTTTGGATTCACTCTTTCACAGAACGAGTACCTGGAGCTGCTTTTACAGCTTAATATTCAATTCTTGAAACCTGTTTGGAAATATTCTTGGCTTTCGGAATGGGAAAGAAAAACTTTTAAGAGCTTTGAAAGCTGCCACAGGGACTCGCTACTTGGCTGGATCAAATCCAAAATGGCAGCCACAGCCTAGTTTCTTCACAGGTGCTTTTTGAAGAATTTAAAGCTCTGTTTTCAGTTCGTGAAGTCTATTTATATTTTGTCTATGCTTATGAGACTGTGTAGCTCAAGGGACTGGTAATGGGATGTGGAGCCTTTTACCATAGATGTGCTAGCCCACATCTCGCCCAAACTGGCAGTGACAAAGTTGTTCGCCATTTGGTGATGGGACTGGGCTTATGTTAAATGTAGCTCCTTGTCCCACTTCAGTTCCTGGTGGAATAAGTGTCCCATTCACAGCAAAGATTGGCCATCTGTCTTGGCTGTCTCGGGAGTGAGATAAGGCCTGACCTGGCAGGAAGATCGGGCAATATAATCTCTCTGCCCTGAAGATGGTGCTTTCAGTTAAAATTGATACGTGTGGCCTCAGCAATGGTAATAAAGTTTTATGTTTTATATAGATAAATGAAGGGCAAACCACAGTTAATTCAGAACTTTCTAAGGCTGCAAATAGCAGGAGCTTCTACTGGTGGTAGTGTTTAAAGAAGTTAATTATAAGCCAAAGAAAATCTTGAACTCTAAAGCCCTAATGCATTTTTCAATGCCAAGCAAATCAGAGGAATAACCAGGCTCTTAGTAAACAAGGTCCAATGCCTTCTGTGATTTCCTGTTTCTATAGAACAGTTAAGGACACAGAACTTTATTTTATGGAGCTATGGTAGGTTAAGTATTGGTGTTTTGATTTGAGCCATGTTGTAGCATCACGTCCAGCTTTTTTGTAAACTTTTGGGTGCTTTTTACAGAATTTAGTTGTTTCTTTACAAATAAGGTGCCAGTGGTTGGGTGGTATCTTGTATTTTCATTACAAAATCTACAGTGGGGGTGTATGTTAGAATTTTCTCCTCTTTGGCTCCTCAGAGTCAGCAGCACATAACCTGCTAAGTCCATGTACAAGTCCAAGTCCAAGTACAGATGGCTGAAGTTATCTGAACGTTTACTGGGCTTTTTCCTTAGTTCTGAAGTTTCCCCTTTCCTGGGAAAAAACAAAATCCTACATGGACTAAGAGGAAAGGACAGTATTAAATATCACAGTAGTCTCAAAACAGGAGCTACCTACCTTTAATAATCTCATCTTTGTCACCATCTGATCCTGTGGCCTTGGTTCATCCTCTTAACTTTTCTTTCTGTAATTTCCCCCCCCCCCAGTATAAAATGATAAAATAGTTCTCTTTCAAGTAATTAATATTAATCATTAAAAAGTAAAAGCATTATATGCATGGAAAGAGCTGGGCTGGGATTTTCACGTTAGGTGATGAAGTACAAATAAACTTCATTTGTATTTGTACATTCTAGACTTTTCTTTGAAAATCTCAACTTGGAGCTCCACCAGGTCTTGGCATCACAGGCTGAATAAACACGCTCTCTGGAGTTCAGTATATTTAGGAGCAGAAACTGAGTTAAGAAGGTTTGGCCTTCTTAGTGTATCTTACTTCTGGGACTATAACTTTATTTGAAGTAGATTGGAGTTAGAGCTGATGTGTTGGCGTAGTTAAAAGTAGGAGGAGGTGACTGAATTGGGTTGGATTATTTTATGTGAATCACTTCTTCCGTACTTCTGTTATGCTAGTTCTTTTCCTTCTTGTTTTCATTCATAGCCATTGATGTGTATACACACGGGAAACAGCATTTTCATGATTTGGGGGAAAAAATCCTTAATTGCCAATAATAATAGTTCCAAAGCCTTATATTTTTCTTCTTCTTCATTTCCTCCTTTCCCTTTTCATAGAGCTGGTGTGTTCTGATGGATAGAAAACACACTGCTGTCTTAATCTCTTTTTATCTCTTTATTAACTCTGTCTCTTTAATTTTTCTAATTTTCTGCTGAGCTGCACCCTACTTTTTTTTCCAAGCTGTCTTTTCTGGATGCAGATGTTATCTATGTGCTTTATTTTTCTTTTCCCCCCACAACGTCTTCCAAACTCATGATCTATTAAAAAAAAAATCAGCAAACCTTTACCGAGTTGATTTCTGATCATCATTCTTCTGTCCTGTATGGAATCTGGTCAGGAAGCTCTTGGGAGCAGAAGCCTCTTGCTGTCCCAGAGGGAGAATTGAACTTGCTTTGTAAAAGCTGGAGCACCACAGGGTTGTGCTTTGTTCAGATGATGGAGGAGGAGAATCCACTATGACTGGAACATCTGCCTACTAAAATGAAAGCCGGGTGGACTAAGTGATTAATTCTCCTATTGATTACCGTTTTAAAACCGTTGTGTCCATCAGGAGTAATTCTGATCGCATCATCGACAGTCGTGTTGATTCATAGCGATGTGGCACTGCTGGCTGGCTGCAAAACTGAATGGCTAAGGATGGTATTTCCCCAAATCTGTGTAGTTTGACTGTTATTCCAGATGTAATACAGTAGTTTGCTCCATTCTGTGTTTACTGTTTACAGAATGATGGGCTACCCCATGTAGTAAATAATGTTTTCAAAGTAATCTTAGGAAAGGTTTGTGCTTCAAGCGAGGCAGGTTTCATTCTGCCCAATTTAGATAAAGCAGTGAAAATACTGAGGCTCGTGGTTCAGGCTGGAAGTAAGCTGAGAGTCTGCAGTTCTATACTTATGATTCGTTGGTTAAACAGTAGTAGTATTTTAACTTTTTGAGCGTGTGATCTGAAGTGCAGAAGAAATGGGAACAGCTATAAAATGTCATTTCCAAAAGCTCACTTGGTTTTATAGTTTATTGATTCATAAGAACTTTGTTCCAAATTGTATTCACTTCTGATATGGTAAACTGCTTGTTTGGCAAAACTTGATGCCAGCACTTTGGCTACGTTCTTAGTCTCATTACATCTGTTTTAAGTTGTTGGTTATTTGGAAATGAGCTTCAGAATGTTTGCCGTTTTCCTGAAGTTTGACATTCCATATCGGATCCATTACCAGCAGTTCTGAAAATGCATTCTGACTGACCAGTTACAGGAAGTCTGGAAATTCTTCTTAACTGCTTCTGGTTTAATCTTTTCAAGATTGCTGTAAGTGACAAACTTAATTAGTTTGACTCCCTATTTTTAAGGGAGTCAGTAATTTTTACACCTGGAGAATATGGAATGTATCAATATATCAGATTCTCTGCTTTTTTAGCACTGGTGTTTGCCACTCTCCATCATTGGTTAGTTAGCGTTTTTCTTTGGAACACGCGCTGTGTAGAATAAATGCTCATGTTCCAGATTCCTTGAATTTTTGTTAATTTAGTCAGGCAGTCAACTTACAAGTCTTGTTTCTTTTAAAACACATAGAGTCATTAATAGTAGACAGTGCTAGTATCTCAATCGCGCAGTCTGAGGCACATGTTTTTATGCACAGGCCATCTTCGTTGCTATAATTTGCTATTCAAGACTTCTAAGGTACTTTCATTTAGCAAAACTGCGTATGGTTGGTTGGAAAGGCAATGTCTTACCAACTTACTTTCTTACCTACCTTTTGTACAATGTCTTTCTTACCTACTAAATATTTTTTTATAAGTGCATATATGTTTTTACATTGTGTGGTCATAATCCATATGTTTTGCAGATCAGTGGTGAAGCTCAGGAGCTCTTTTCTGTCCGCCATGGTCCAGTTCGAGCTGCACGGATTTTACCAGCTCCACAAATCAGTAAGTATCTATTTATATGGTTCATAGTTAAGTGTAACTTTTTTTACAGATCTTTGTCCAAATCATCGCTATAACAGGATATGTAGACTTTTCTGTCAGTTTTAAACTGTCACCTTCAGAATACCTTTCTACAAGTGTTATTTACTTCTTTTTTCCTCTTACGCTGTAATCCAGTCCTTTTTCCAGTGTCACATTCACATTTTAGCTTTCATGCTGCTTCCTTTGTAGTTTAGAGGATTTCTAGGTTTATCTGTGCCCAATGATCACCCCAGGGATGTGAATGAATCTATTTGGAAACATTTATTATCAATATTTTATGGCTTTAAAATAATACTGAAATTACTTTTGTATAGCAAGGCAGTGGCTGATAGGAATAGATCTAGAAATTATTAACATTTATTAAAAGCTCCTGTTAAAGTACATTATAGCGTCTATTCATGTGATGCCCTTCTACACTCCTAAACTCTTTACAAGAAGGACAGTATGTCTTTTTTTTTCTATTGCCCATTAGGAGCTGAAACTGAAACAATGTAAGTGAGATAATGCAAGAAGTAGTTGATCTCGGTAATACAGTTTGTACAAAGACAGAATGTCCTTCTCTGATTATTTAAATAATGTTATTTATGAAGAAAATAACAGGTACTTTCTGAACTGTGAAATGATCTAAGTAGTCTACTTGTACATTAAGTTTAGCAATTGGAGCTTTTTATGAGGTTTTTAAAGAAGGCTGCGTTCCGACTCCAGTAAAAGTAACTAGACAATGGAATTTGGTTTTGGGGTGGTTTTAGCTTCTAATTTGTTTCCGTTCCGCTTATTTTATGTAAACTTTATTCAAACAGCTTGACCTTTTTAGTAGTTGAACTTTTATCACGATCCCTCGAGTGCCGATAGGCACCTCCTCTCTTCTACTGCTTAAATCCTGTTTTATCAAGTTTGGAGACAAGCTGCTTACTTTGTTAAACAGGATTGTTTGAGAAATTCTGAGTTAACCTCCTGGAAGAGCTTGTTGCGAAATTTAAGGAACTATGTGTAAACAAGCAAATCCCTTTAAAAAAAAATGACACTGTTCAATCTAAACACGGAATCTGATTGTAGACTTCTTAAAAGCCGAAGATCTGTTGGTGTCCTGGCTCACTTTTGGTTTCGGCAACGTTTTGCTTATCCGCTCTCCCTGTAACTTCAGCTGGGCAAGGGATTCTGTACAGCTGCTACTGCCAGTTCTGGTTTAAATTGGTTGCTGTGCTTTACTTCAAAGATGAAAAGAGTGTACCAAAAGGTTTTTTGGGATTCTGCCGGATTACAAATTGTACTAGTATATTATGAATTAAATAGTGAACTAAAAAAATATAGCCTAACCCCTAATTGTTTAAATTTTAATTACAAAAATAGTAAATTATAATACTTTTGAGTGTTTCAAAAAAGAAAATCAAGAAAGTTAAAGGTTTAATGGACGCATTTTATATTGTCTGAGTGATTTCCTGAGCAGAGGAATATGCAAAGTGTGAGTATGTGCAGTTCTGTAGTTCTATTATAGGTTAAAGTCATTTAAAGCAAAATACTTCACAAGCATTTTATTCTGTTTATGGGAACACTGTGTAATTCCTGATGAGCTATGTTTTTTTGCTGTTGTGTGTCATTAAGTAATGGATGTCTGTGCCCCTTCCTCTCTCAAAGGAATAAAGAAGAGAAAGAGAAATGTAAATGAAAAGGAAGTAAATTATTTGAAGGACCTATGAGTTCTGTTTTTTTCTGATAGTAAAATAGTGCTTTCTGATTTTTCAGTTGCTTATGAAATCCTTCAGGTGCTTACTCACTGTCTCTAAACTGCATATATTTAGCATCTGACAATGATAGTTGTTACGTTAGAAAACTATTCAAATTAGCTCATATTAAATTAAGTCAAAGCTTTTAAAAACATGTTTTGGTCTCCTTTTACATGGCTTGGTTTAAATAAATCTTTGATTAAAAGTACATGAATGTATCATTGACCAGTATCTGGAATCAGATAAAAGTAAAGCTGTAATAAGAGGCCTTAGATAACTAACACATGAGCTCTAATGATTCTGAACCAAATAAAAGGAATTTGTAAAAGAGAAGCTGATTACCATCAGTAGGCTCAAACACTATTTTACTGTAAAGCTGTAAAAAGGGAATTATTGAAAATAGGACTCTCTTGGTGGATGGATTTGGCACGTTCCGAGAAACAGATCTTAGTTTGTGATAAGAGGCTCATTCCCAGGTGTGAAAGGAAAGCTCATGGTTTTAGCTTGGTGACTTTACAGCAGCAGAACTTAATAGTTTGTCAACTATTTTGTTAAAATACTACAGTCCTTTGATGTTAGATCCTCGGCTGCATCATGTGCTTCATAGCATAATACAGCATTGTTTCAAGAGAGCTATTTCATACAGCTTTATTTCACGCAGCCTTATTGCAAAGGCGGCCTCCTCCGATCTGATTTAGCGGGTTTTAAGTGGTGCGAGTAGCAGGAGCGTGGGGCGGTATCTGGAGCTGGCCCCGTGCGCTGCCAGCTGGGATCCGGTGGGGTTTATTAGCTCAGGCTCCGTGCCACGCTGGAGCGGTGACATGGCTCCTGGAACTGGGTTGACCTGGCAGCTCCACTGCAGCGTTCGGGCAGGCTTTGGTCTGAGCCAACAAACCCAGGGAGACCTGACCTGGCCCAGCGCTGCAGCACTTTGATGTCTCTGTGTCCCTGGCGTGGTCGGTCTGCAGCCTGGATGAGACGTCCATAAAGAATGGAGAGATTTCTGTAAATAACACGGAAAAATGGAGATTCTAACTCCTCTCTGTGGACAGAGGGTATCTGCTGTTGCCTTCAACAGCAGACATTGCATGCTGTAGGAAATAATCAAAGCCATACAAAGGGCCTTTTTGGAGACTGAAGGTTTACACTGTGACTGAATTTTGGGCTTAAGAGAAGAGATAAATTTGCATAAATAATATTCAGAATATGAGAACGTCTCTCTCTGGACACTGTCCCTCTTAGAAATAAGAATATTAAGTCCTGGCACTTTTTGTGCCACGCGCTCCATTATCTGCTGAGCCATCTGATTTGGCCGGGCTTTCTCACTTGCCTCGCTCTTCTTCACTTTCAAATCTCTGTGCTCTGATTGAGGTTGGTACTTATTTGTATGTGTACAGGTGTCTGGCTTGCTGGCCTCTGGATTTCTCTGTCTCTTCAGATAAAAGAAGCACACAGAGATGTGTTGGAAGCCAAATCGATGCGACTTTGTGGTTATTAGAAAGGAGAAAATCTTAAGTGGTAGGTAGAAAAAAAAGCTGGAACTCTGCCTCTGAAATTTAGCCTCTGTTCTCTGTGAAGAGGAAACGTGATTGTAGTTAATGATAGTGAGAGAACCAAGCGAAAATCAGGGATGTATTAACTCCCTCCTCCAATTTCTAGGATTCAGATTTGTGATGTCCTCACTGCTGCTCAGGTTACTCTGCACTGGGCTTCCTCTCACACAGTACCTAATGGCTCTATTTAGCCACAATAACCTAATTATTCTTATTCTTTCTTCAACATGTTTTCTAGTTTTTCACCACTTCCTCTAGATGATGCCTTTTTCATTTCTCTGAGGGACCTGACTGCATGAATACATACTTGCACGGCTGAAATGGTAGTGAGTTTGACTTCTGCATGTTATTAAGTATTCTGTCCAGGATATTCCTACATTTATCTTGAGCTTCTCCTCTTTTGATAAGCATTTCTGTGATATTTATAGAAACATCAAGAAAATTACTTAAGTTTTCTGTAGTAGTTGTATGTTCTTTGACGTATGAAGTCACTAATAAAACAGTTTGAGAACTCTTCTAGTATTTTGAAAAAAATGATGTGTTTTGACTTCATTTTGAAGCCCATTGCATATATACTTCTGAAATCAGTGCTATGGAAAGAATACGTTTAGTTCAGGTTGCTTTGCTGTTCTTTTTCCTACAAAATGAGAATATTGCAGCTTTCTGAAGTTAGAGGTAGTCTCCCATTTTACATTACTTACCCAGGTCATTTTACAAAACCCTAGCCAAATACCTGCAAAGGCCAAATGCCTTTGCTATGGCATTTATTAAGGTGGGTTGGTGTAGGTTAAAGGCAATCAAGAAACGAGGAAAAGCTGCAGGAATAGCCTTGTGTGTGTGATAATTTCTGGTTAAAGGGTACGTGATGGCACGTTGGTGTGTTGAAGTTTAGATCAGTCATTATCTGTAAAATCTATTTCCATGTCTCAGCATTATAAAAATAAATTTCTCCAGTGATTTGAATTAATTTATTGCCATTTCCTAGATTATGCTGCTTGCACAAAAGAGGATACAATAGTCCTGCATTTCTCAAGGAATTTGACTGCTTGGTCAAATGGACTGATAAGGTGGGAAAAAAGCAAATAAGAAAGGAAATAAAAGAAAGAAATCAGAGGTACTATGTTTAAAACAACTACGGACAGAGGGAGCCTTATGGATGAAGGGTTGGGAACTAGCATTAACGTGAAAACAGGGTATGGTAGTTTTTAATTTGAAAATCTAAAGCTGTTAGAAGTTGAAATTTTGCAGCAGATTTATCTCTGTGCTCTACTGCTTACAGCTTTGATTTTGGTAAAATAAAACTTGAACCTCAAAAGCTAACTCAGCTTTACGTGCAGGTATACTTAAAAGAACTATAATATTTAGGTTGCTTTCTAAAGGAAGGCAGATGTGAGGTCTGTGTGTATTCGACCACTTGGGTGGCTTTAGTGGTTTTGGGTCCCTGAAGGCCAGAATAATTGCGTGGTGTGTGGAGCAGAGGAACCAGCCCCAGGAGCTGAACCAGCACTTGGGCTGGTGTAAGTGGGTTGTGCAGGTGTGCGTTTAGGTTTTGGTGTTTTGTAACTGTTGTGTGGGTTGTTATGGTATAATGAAGGTTAATGGGGGTGGATTAGAGAAATTACAGAACAAAATTCTCAAGCATTGCAAGTAAGCTTTTTATAGATACTATAGAGAAGAATTTTGGGACATAACATCTTAAAATACTAATTTCTTTGAAGCTGTGTGGACTGACCTGTGTCCCGCCATTTCAGTTCTGGCCACATCAAGTCAATGCTTTAGGCAATTGGACCTTAAACTTTTGCCATGTTAGACTGATAATGTCTTTTAAATTTTTTGAACAAGATTTGATCAAAATAAAATATTTCTGTTTGTCTTCAACTAATGTGTGACTCTAGAAACATTGATCTCTAGCAAATGTTTCAAGGTCATCTTTTCTTTTTTGGTTGGTTTTTTTTTTTTTGTCTAGAAGCTACATAATTACCAGAGAACAAAACTGGGGCTGTGCAGAAGAAAAAACAAGTTTCTCCAAGTATACATAGCTCTGTGTCTTTGACGGAACTGCCAAGGAAGTGTTTTCCAGCCACCGCTGGTTCTTGCATTATTGCTGTCATCTCAGAAATGGAGGGGTGGGATGTTTTGAGGAGGCAGCAGACATGGAAATCGACTGGAGTTGAAGAGGTTCTGGGATAACTTTTGGGGAATGTTAAGGACCAGGTGTGATGATGACGCAGGTATTGGAGAGGGACTTTGAAACTGGAAATGCCTGGGTGATGTTGGGAGTTAAGGCAGACAGAGTAATATGATGCTTGCGGTGTAGAACGTAAAATCCTGAAGGAGCCCAGAAGGTCTGGGATGAGGACAGCAGTCACAGTGGTGTTGATCAGGCACGATATTGAGCAATATCTGTGCAGGAAGTGGGGTGTTTATAGATGCTGCCCTAGAGATCCTACCCTGAAGCTGAGGGAGGAATTCACTCCTGTTTTTAGGACTGACATGAACCTCTTCACTTCTGTTTCAAGCAGCACGTAGCTGTTTTGGCATTTGTGTTCAATAAGAAAACAGATGCAAAATAGTAGGGATTAAGAAATTTTAAGAAAGAATTTTTTTTTAATTTTTTTTAATTTTTTTTCTCCCCTGAAAGGAAGCAGCGAAATAGGGAGTGAAAACCATCCGTAGTGAATGCCAGCCACGTGGCTGAAGGCATTTCCAGATACTGGTCGGCTGCTGCACTGACCTGGGGCAGGATCACAAATGCAACCCAATTTTCAAGTAATGTGTAGAAATAAGAGGGGTTTTTAGAACAGGGGACGCACTGCATTGATAAACGGCCGGGATGGAACTTGTCAGTGGAATGACATACCAGAAAAATATATGCTGTTGCTAAATAGGTCAGAAATTGATATTTTTACAGCGGATTTCATACTTGAGGGAACGAGGGTACTTTTCATAGTTTTGAGTAGCTTTTGAATTCCTGTGTGAGGTTTCATTTTAATTCTTCACAAAGGTGTGCTGCTGCTGCTGTTACTGTTATTGGCGTTATCGAGAGGCCTCCGCGGGCCCAGGAGCCATCTATTCACAGTTTCATCAGAGGCACAGCACATAAGCTGCTTTGAGCTTATGTGTGGATAACCTTTTGACTTCATAACGTTCTAAATGTTGATTTGTATGAGATTTCATTTGGCCACAGATATTTTTTTTTAGTTTTAAGTATACAAACTGAAGCTAAATTTTTTTTTTTTTTTAAAAAATAACATGTATCATTTAGCTAAATGGAGCTGTAGATAAGGTGGTGCCTAGTTGGCAGGAAGGACAGTTTTCATTACTTTAATTGTGTGATTTGTCGGGATTTGCAGCTTTTTATAAATGCTGTAGTGTTATATGACAGAATTAAAAGGATTTAGAATAAAAGGAGTTTAAGAAAAAGACTTTGCAACAGGATTTCAATACTTTTTGTATTAGAGGGATTTAGCTGGCGGTTTTTCATTTCAATCATCCGGCTGCATTTTGTTAAACACTGTGCGTGGAGCAGGTGTGTACAACGTCAGTGCATCGCACATGCAAATAAACACAATTTTACAAATAAAAATTAATCCACCATAACTTGGAAGATTAAATCCCACCGCCGAACTAGAAAGGGTTGCTGACTCCATTAAGCATTGCAGAGAACAACACATGTCGCTTTTTGCAATCTCATGAATGGGACTGCTATTAACCTGATTTAATGCCCCGCAGAGTCCTCAAAATAATGATCCTTTTCTACATTAATATTTACATTCGGAAAGTATATATTTGAAGTAGAAAATGGATTTTTATTTGATATGAGAGCCTCGGTCATTACAGACTGAAATCAGAAGTTTAAGTACCTGTTGTACAAATTTTGCAAATCTGTGTTGTGGGTATTAAAACCTGCTATTCCTTTTGATTCTGTGCGGTTGTTTCCCTGTGCTTCCCACCACCTTTCTTCCCCTTATTCCCCCTTTGTCGTCGTTAAACTTAGTACTACACCATAAAGAAACATGTGAATTCATGTCTTTAATATATCCTACTTAAAAAAAAAAAAGAAAAGAAAAAAAATATAGTTAAACACTTAAGGTAAAATCCTGGCTCCACTTAAATCAATGTCAGAACTGCTGGTAGAGTCAGCGTTTCACCCTTAATGCCGAGGGACTGGCAAGTGAACAGAAACAAACGGAGTTCATCTGTTACTTGTATCGAAGAAAACAAATTGGTTGCCAGATTCTTAAGAAGACTATATGTTTCATTTATCAATTTACAGGTCAGTACATACAGTACAGGTATGACTCATAAAAGCCCTTGAAATAATAGGAATAAAAGCAAAATACATTTGGCTGGTTTAGGTTACTTGTAAAGCTATTGTTGATGGTGAAATTATTGATGTGACCCATTTGACTTTATAAATACCCAAATGTGTAGGAGGAAAGACTTATCCTTGTACAGATGAGAGTACTGAACAGTTTTTGTTACAAATTAATTGCATGTACCCGAGTTATTAATAATTAACAGAGGCTGTTATGTCAAAATGTATATTGTTAATTGTTGTGCCTTTCTGAATAATGGATTTAGTGCAGTACACCAGTATTTGTGAATTAAATGTTGAACAGACTATATCACTAATATTCTTTATAGATCAAAGGGTTTAGCGTATAAAGAAGAAAAACGTTTTTCCATTATTCACTACACACATGGATACCTATAGATAGATAATTAAAAAGGCAAAGGTTGAAAGAAAATGGAGGAAATTTAGTAGTGTTGTTATTGGTGGCTATTATTCTATTTTTTAAGTCGGGTAGAAATGTATTCTGGAATTCAATAAATGTTGTTCATAAGTAGAAGAGAGACTTTTTTTTTTTTTGACTCAATTTTAATGTAATTTCTGTTTATGCAGCAATAAGGCGAATCTTTCAAAACTTTTAAAATCCCATTTTAAGAAGTGTGGCGTGTTTAACAGTTGGATGGTTCTGGGGTGACGGTGTGACTGCAGTTTGGGCTGGATTTAATTGCCCAATGCTGGTGCCAGCGGTGGCGGGATGCATGGACCCCCGGGCAGGCAGGACTGGTGGAACTTACTGAAGACTGTTTTGAATTTAATCTTGTATTTTCTTAGGCGCAGGGCACGGGCTGAAGCACGACCGTGCTTCGGGAAAACGCTGGCAGCCCGGCTTGTCCCCTGCTAAAGAGAGTGGCTGCTCTTACGGTTAACGCTCTTATATTCCACTTATACCTCAGCAGAATAAATTGGAAACCAATGTGGGAAACCCACGCAGAGTTGGTGACAGCCTTATTACAGACAACTTTTATAAAACAATGAAAAGTGAGCAAGTGTTACTTGTTACAGAGTCCTTAACCCCGACTGAAATGAATAGAAAATAACTCCAGAATCCCAGCCAGATTTTGCTACTTGTTTTGTTACTCATTGCTGTCTTTTTCAACAACTGTTCTTCCATGACTCTGCCTGGTTTTTGTATTTCTAATCTTCTCCAGGCTGTGAGTTTTGTGGTGTTATATATTCAATGTCTTTCCAATATATTGGGCCCCCACCACATGCACACCTGTACTTTAAAAGGTAACACAAACAGTAAACAGTGATTTGCTTTTTTTCTCTTTTGCTTTCCCTCTTATTAGGTGCTCAGAAATGTGATAATTTTTCCGAGAAGCGGCCTCTTCTTGGTGTGTGCAAAAGCATTGGATCTTCTGGGTAAGCATATTTTTCATGCATAAAGTCTTGTATATAGATTGTAATGCCATCTAAGAAAACCCAGTAGATTACATTTTTAAAGCTCTTTTCCTTTGTTGCTAATGGGATAACACTGTGAAGGGCTCTTAAAGGTTTTCTTCAGTGTGTCAGCACACATTTGCCTATGAGTTAGCCTTTTCAGAAGGAATGAAAAATAGAAACTCTTGATATAAAATAAAGGAAGAGGTATTTTGAGTTCATTTGTTCTCATTGGAATTGCAATTTTATGATTAGCCTTTTCTGATACTAATCCTGGTCAGAATTATTACTGAAAAGTATCTACAGTAGTATCTGTGTCTTAAAAAGTGATTAAAAGATGCTTTCAAGCAGCAGTCATATCAAATGAATGACAAGTGCCAAGCAATTTCATTGTTACAGCCACTCACTGTTTATTAGGAAAATACATGGTAAATCTCCTTTGAGTTAGAAAAATAAGTTAACAGACTTGTCTTGTGCTCCCTGGACAGTATTGTTGCATCACTCCTCTCACAAAAGAAGGTCTGAAGTTATTTTATGTTTGTGTTAGATATGTTGATTCAGACGATGCAAGGGATTTATATCTATACCTACAGGAAAATATTTGCTTTTCAAGGGTAATCCTCTACACAGAGATTGAAAGGCTAAAGAGTTGAAGTAAAGCCTCTTACAGTAGTAAGACTAATTCTGTGCCACACCTTTTTCAATTAAGAATTTAATCACTCTGGGTGTGGAGGAAGACTGTCAAGTCTCTGTAAATGTCTCTGTATGTATCATTACTGTGTTAAACGACAATATTAATGTTACTTGTCTTAAATGTTTAAAACAAAACCCATGGAGGGTAGAGAAGTGAAATGTGTTCCTGTTGGTGTGTTTACAACTTGCAAAGCTGTTTATAGCAGTGCCTTTTCTTCTCCCCTCTCCCACAAGTGTGTGTAATCTCCTGAATAACTTTTTCTAAATAAGAGTGCATGTAACTGGTGGTGTAAGTACTGCTCTTGTAGGACTGGACTACATCGGAATCCAAGCAGGGTATTTATATACATAAAGGATATGTTGGATTGAAAAAACTTTACTTCATACCTTTGCTTTAGAAGCTGAGATATCTGAAAAATGATCAAACTATAAGGGTTGTTATTTTCACTGTGTGATTGTGTTCCTCAGTTAATGGGCAATACTTCAAAGAGTATTGGTAGTTTCTGCTTTTCTACCAAAAAAAAATTAGGATGTTCATATGTTTTCAAAATGAATGGATTGGTTTGTGTTAGTACTTACCAGTAGTTAAATATCTGCAAGTAGAAGATTTTCAATCAGGCTTTCCGCTGTGCCCAGAAGATGAGCGCATCTTGAAGAAAAGGAGACTCTACTATAGGCTCTTGTTTTACCCATTTAATAAAGACCCAGTTTGCTCATGGTGATAAACCTTCAACAGAAAATTCTGAAAAAGCTTTTCTACATTTACTGTTTGTTGCAAGTTGGTTTTGAACGAGTCCTTGCAAATTACCTATTTTGTCAATAGCTTTCAGATTAAGAGTTCTGTAATAGTTTGCTCTCAACTGGAGTCACGTTCCTTTTAATTGGCTCAAGTGTCGCACAAGTTTTTTCTTCTGTTACATTCATAGATCACTTGATTGCGTTTCTGTAATGATTGTTATGCATAAAGAAGACTTTGTGTAGAACATTAAAATAGCTGTATCGCGAAAGGCTGCTGAACCTGCATCACAGTTTTAGTTCTGTTCTTGAGGTTTTGTGCTTAACATCATTCCCTTAGTATCTTAATGGTTGTGAACAGATAAAGCACCGTGTTTAATCACATATCTGAAGAAAATACGACATTTATTCTAGAGGATTTATTCTGAAGCGCTTGGTATTTTCACTACGGTCCTCTCCTCACCTACTTTGGAGATTATGCTGGCAATGGCATGAAATACTGCAGCTGTCAGCACGTTGCTGAACCTGCAGGGAATGGGAGGCCAATCCTGTCTGCTGCAATGGCAGGTAAAATATTCAGTGCAATGATGTAGCACTGACACTAAAATATTTCCCGTTTAACAGCAAGGTAAACGGAGTGTCTAAAAGATTGAATGATTTTCTCAAAGGTAACTGGTCCGAAGCAGATCCTGAAATGAAATCCAAATCTTCCAGCACACAATCTGTGATGCTGATACATTAATCTACATTGTCCTTCTTTAATATAAATTGAATGAGATTGGATGTGGTTATGACAATGGGGCCAATGTCTAAAACAATTCTACCAGCCCAGCCCCCCCGCCCTTATCCTCCTCACTAGGACACCAGGTTGTCACTTTTTTAAAGGAGAAACCTGTGGCCTCCTGAAGTGGCTACTTCGAACAGTCCTCTGGCTTGCTCCCATTCAAATTTTACCCAGGTTATTGTCTAAAATCTGTCAGAATCATTTCCCAAGGAGAGTGATTCTGGGGGGAAAAAAAAGTTTGACTTCTTCAGCCTTGATCGTCATGTGGATTTTCCCTGGCAGTACTTCAGAACTTCAGACTTCTGGTTGCTCAGCTCAAATTTGCAGCTATTGTTACTCTTTTCTTGGAACATCCCTGGTAATTTTGGCATTTACAAATAAGTTTTTGTTGCTATTTGTTGTTAATAAATAAGGGACATGGTTAACATTTTGGAAGAGTTGGTGGCTGGCATCATGACTTATGGTGGAAGAATATTTTTGGACCCTGCTGTATCTGGTGGCAATACTGTAATTTAAATTCTTTTCTGTGGCAACCCCTTATATAGAATCCATTTTCAGTAGCTCTTCTTGAAATTGCTTTGAAGCTGTTAATTTTGTGGATGGAAGGTGAAGAATAAATGCATTTTACACGTGACGTGATAAACCCTCAGTAGGTTATTAACTCTTTGTTACAGCTTAGGAGTTGCTGTAAATTAGCACGTGCTGGTTTTGACTTTAAGAAAACGTGTGTTAAAGAGCTATTAATACTGTGTATAAACAGTTCTGCATGATAGATGAGTGATTAAACTTACAAATGTGTTATGTTTTGTGATTTTTCTGGACCACTATGTATATTCAAATGCATAAAAATCTTTGACAAATTTGAATTAAGCATAGATGAAAACTACATGAGCAAGTTTTAAATATGAAATAGGCTAAAGCATTCAAGTAATACAAATTTGATAGAATATAGTTTTTATCTAGATCCACTACACTGTCCTTTAATAGTATTTTATCTTTTAGGACTATATCAATGAGATATTGACATGTTGAAGTTAGGAGCTGGGATTTCCTGGTTCTGACCACTAGTCTGCATTAGTGGTCACCGTCAGGAAATTCTTCTCTTTTCCTTCAGCTGTAAAGTAAATACACCATAATGAGGGGTATATGATAAAAAAGTATTCTTTTTAACGTAGAACACTTGCAAATCTGGAATCCAAAGAATTGTCAAATAGTGATGAATTAATAACTACAAAAATATCACTTAAGTAAGTTCAGTACTTTTTGGTATCGCTCTAATGTACCATGTACTTTAACGAAAAGAAATTTATGAATACTTTTGTCTGTCATAATATGCTAAGACTTCTTTCCTTCATTATGAAACAAAGATAGCTATAAAAGTACTTTATGCAAAATAATGTTTTCCTAAAATCAATGTTTAGAATTATGTTCCATTCCTGATTTTTTTTTTTTTTTGCCATTTACACAGTGAAAGATCTCTTTGGTGATTTAGAGATGCAATAGTTTACCCCAGAGATTTGTTTATGTATTACAAAATTACAGATTTTTGACGAGTCTACAAGTATCTTGTTAAATTCTGGTATGTCTTCCACAGCTTTAACAACATAATAACTTAGAAATCAACTTCTGGGTAGCTTGGCGTGTGGACTGCATTTCTTTCGTAATGTGACCTAATACAGTAGCCGTTGATATAACATGCTGATAAAATTTGTACTCCTTTGAATATCAGCGTTATTAACCTTCGGTTTAATATTTATTAATTTTAAATCTTAATTGCTTTGTGAGAGTCATGGTTGAGAACCTGCTTTAAAAAATTTATTTCAGTGTATCTAAAATTTTAAACTTTACACTTTGAAATTAATTTCTGGCACCTGCTTTATGTAAAAATACTAGAGAGAGATTTGCCACTAATCTCAATCCTTTTATTCTCCACAATGAGCATTTTACCAGGGAAGATGAAATTTGTGTTTTCTAAACTTTTGCCTTGTATCTGGGTTTCTGACTAGCTTTCGGAACACACATTTTTGTATATTTTAAAAGCCAATTTTTCCATCTAGTAAAATGACTGAAATGTCTAGCATGGTTTTACTGTATAATCTTTTCAAAACAATAGTTTTCTCAGCCCCCAGGAAGGATGCAGTCTTGATACATAAATGGGAAACAGATTGTGTTTTTTGGCTGATAGTGCTGTGCTGGTTTAGACGTTGGTTCAGTCAACTTCGGTCTTAGATTACAAGATTTGCAAATTAAAGTAAAACCAAAAAGGAAAGAACATCTGCATAAATTGTGTTTCTGTGGAGTTTTGTAGAAGCACGCTTACTTTGTTCTTGGTGATGAGATAAACAAATCTTTATACACACACAAATAGAATGTATGGGTTTCGGTACATATTAATGAATTTTCTAGGTGGTGAGACATCAAGATTAGTAATCTGGGCGTTGAACACATGATTTTGCCCCCCTCAAAAAAGCAGTAGTGGTGGCCGCAAAACTTCACGGCAGAAGTAGTCAATGTGTGCTGTTTGGAGCTATTCAGTTTAAAAATAGATAAGACCAGCTATGTTAAATGGAAATATATTCCCGTTTTCCTCATAGGGGTTGGTGAAACCATAGTTTGGAGCATTCTGGGTCTGTAGAACACCTTCAGATACACCAGAGAGGTCCAAAATGCATTAGACATGCTTTTTCTTCTGGTCTAATGTAAATGTCCCACTATCTTTAAGTAAATGCTTCATTTTAGTTAATGGAGATGTTTAAGGGGAAATTGAGCAGTATAATTTTGTCTTGGTTTAGATTATTGAGAAAGAAGTCATGGTTTTGAGAGGGACTGGAAACCTACCGTTTGGTAGATGATATAGGTAACGAGAGTGAACAAACAGCAGTGACCGTGCAGGGGAAAATCCCCAGTGTGTGTAGGTGCAGAGAAAGGGAGGTGGGGACGGGGGCGGCAGAGATGAGTAACTGCAGTGTCTTACATCTGCAGCCACCTCTCCGGGGCACAGAACACTTCAAGTACTTTAAACCCTAGTATCTACCTTTCCTCAAATGCCAAGTGTTCTGATGACTCAGGTGTTTACCCCATCGGGCTTAATTATGAGTTACCAAACTTTGTTTCTACTCTAAAGATTTTTCTTCTTTTCTTTCTTTTCCTTATTAGCTAAGCAGTTTATTGTACATAAGGACAAAATTCTTGTGCTGAAATGCATCCCAGTCTGGCTAAAGGATTGTGCAGCTGTGGCCTTACAGCAGGGTGGGCTTGGGACCGTAGTTCCGTGACTCTGTGAGCAGCAGCAAAGACAATTTAATTCCTCCTCGCCTCGTTGTCTGCTGCCTCTGCCCGCTGCTCCCTGCCTCCCTGGGCTGGGCCCTTCAGCCGGTTACAGAACCGGACAGCAAAGGAGATGACAGAAATAATCCGAGTTAAAAATAATGCTCCAATATTATTTTTTTGTGATATGGATTATTTCAGTCACCTGGTTTAGGAACAATTGCATGCGAAATGGCAAGGTGCAACTGAGAACATAGCATTGTAGCATCCATTGTAGCACAAAGGTGGGAACAAGCACAGAGCATGGGATTTCTTAGGTTATCATTGCTGCTCAGCCATGAACTCTGCTCTCCCTCGCTTGCTCTAATGCTTTATTCTGGTCCCGCCTCTCTTTTAACAAAGAAGGTAGAAATGCTGTAAGTGATTTGTCCCAACAGCCATGTCTCTGGATAACAATATTTCATCTGCTGTTCAGGAATCATTCGGCATGAGGTGAGAGGGGAGGAGGAAATCTTGAAGATCTCCTTGAAATGCAACCTGGATTCCTAAGCATCCTTACAAAAAGTGTTTGCCGTTTTGTTGCACTTGACCTTTTTTATCCTGCTGCATTTGGCTATTTGGACAGATTAGGAATTTATGCCAAAGTCTTATGGAGGCAGGTACAATAATCAGATAATTGTACGAGTATAGCTAATTGAAAGATCAGTCACAGAAGATTAAAAAGTAAGAGTTTGAGGCCAGCAGACTTTCCATCCTACATCGTGGAGAGTGCAGGACGTCAGTGAGTAACCTACGCAGCCAGCCTGAAGCATGTGTTAGGTTTCTAGCATATATTTTTAGAAAGACATATTAATTTAATGACGTCAAATGATGGAAAATTTTGGATGACTTGAATTGGGTGGAGGTCACTTGAGGGCATGAGAAACAAGAGGTAATCTTTTTTAATCATGGGAGGAGAAAGGAAATAAGGGCAAGTTAAAGAAGGAGGAGTAGATGGAGCAAACAGAATGTACCGCTTTGGCTAGCCAGTGTTTTTTTCCCCTGCTGATCGGTTTACAAGGAAAATCAATTGGCAGCAGATTTTCAGGAAGCGTGCTTTATTAACGTGGCTACTGTAGATGAAAACCTACTAACCTTAACACAAGTTTAACTCCGGAATGTGTTTATGGGAGTGCTAGGGTTTAGGCAGAAAGCAGCTTTACACAAGTAAGAATAGAAGAGAAGCAATGCAATTAAAGCGTTAATATTTTCTCACATTAATATTTCCAAATCATGTGACCCTGTTCCTTATCTGGCAAAGTAACTGGTTAATGCTAAAATCCAGTGTCCAGTCCTAAGTGTCTGTGGCTTTTCATGTTTAAAATTAGCTAGCTGTGAAATGATTTGTCAGAGACAAACAGCAAAGCTTTCTGGAAGGATCACCCAAGAGAAGGAAATTAGCCATGATGAATGAAGTTCTTGTTCCCAGTTCTCACACTGCTCGGAGGAACTCTCCCCGGAATATTTTTCCTGGAATGCCATTGCCAATGTGGTGGTTTTTGCCGTGGACTCACCCGGCCGTGCCAGGGCCTGAATCGTGCCATTGAGCGTGTAAAGGGTGTAGCCGCTCAAGATAAAACACAGCATGTTTTTTTCAAATCACACATGAAAATGAGTTGGACAGATGGTTATGATTTTCAATTGTATTGGACACCGTGAAGTAGATTTCATGAAGTTCGTTAAATATTTGTGGTCTTTTATTGAAGACTCTGCAAAATTTGGTCGTATTTTTTTCTCCCAAGCCTTATTTTTTTGCAGGCTGTCAAGGATTTATACGTCTAAATTTCTAGAGAACAAACTTAAATTAATTCTTTTTGTTGTAAAAGCGTAGTAGAACCTTTCAAGTTGGGTGAAGCGCTCTCGTTTCTGTTATCCGTGAGGGATTGAGTCCCTTGTACTGTTGAAAAACTGTAAAGCACCACTAACTGCAGAGTGTGCCCTCCTGTCAACTGCCTTGCAAAGATTTCCTGCTGTTTTAGCAGATGAAAAACATGATCATCTCTGGTGATTGCAGGAAAAAAATCAGTTTAGTCTTAACAGGTTCTGTGGTAGCTTTTAAGATCCAGAGAGATGCAACCCCTGAAGAAAGCAGTTTAAACTCCTTTCCGTGGTGTTGGATTTGGTTGTTATGTTACAGCCTAAAGATAGCAACATCCTTCATGTTGAAAAGAGCTCTTTGGATCCTAGAATTTTTTCTTGTAACTTGTTTCTATAATTATAATAATGTACTTCAGCTATTTTTGCAATGTTGGAGTCACGTTTACTGGTAAATCTGTGAATTTTCTGACAGATTAAGATACAGCTTTAATGGACGAAGGTAGTGTTTCCATTTGTAAATACTGAGGGTAGGAAAGATCTGCCATTCTCCTGACATACCAAATGTTTGTCTGAGCGAACCAGAGTAAGAAATAACCTTTGAACTATAATAAACTGTTAATCTTGGATCAAAACGGGACGGAAGAAAATGAATATTTGGGGTGAAACTTTGACCAGTTGGTGAGAACTAGGGGTAGTTTTGACCTTCTAAAGCTTTGATTTATTAAGCTGTGAAAAGATAAACTCTTCTCTGGGCGGTCTTTGGGCCAGTGTGGAGGTTTGGGAGAGCACATTTCCAAGCGGAGGCGTAGTTCCATTTTACGGCTGTTCCAGCCCCCAGTGCGTGGAAGGAGCTGGGGAGGAGATGGAGGGAAGGAAGTAGCTGTTCGCTAAACGCAGATAAACCCAGCTGGAGCACGTACCTTCCCCAGGAACTTGTCAGAAGAAGCACCACAGGGAAAAGATAATGCACAGCACCATTACAGGCAAAGCTGCTGGTTCCAGGGCCACTTTAAATTCCACTTTAAATTATTAAATACTGTAAACGCTATAAAGTTAATTAGAAGAGGAACAAACTCTACAAAGATAAATGTGTTTTCAATATGTTTCTCAGGGAGGGTACAGTAGAAACCAGTGAATGAGAGGAAATTTATTTCTGGCAGCACTCTAGACATGGAACTGTGGTTGAACTTTTTACCCTAATTACGTCCCCGCTAATGCCTGCAGCGGTCTGGAATCAAAGCGGCCCTTCAGGCCCTGGAAAGTCTCTGATGTGGCGAGCGTTTGTTGTGTGATGAGGGTTACTTAAGAAAAAACGGAATATTGTGACAGGATTTTTCAAAATTTCTCAGTTACCACCCACCTCACTTGTTGCCTACAAAAATAGAGTAATTGTTTGCATCTGTGTGTTTTTGTCTGTCTTAGAAATAACTGTTATAAATCAATGTGACATAGACTCAGAGAACAGTTGAGGATTATATTTTCTTTTCTTATATGTTTTAGGGTAATTTCTATGTTATATACTGTAAGAAGGATTTAAACTACATTGCAAAATAGTTAGAAATTTCAGGATGATTTAAGTCGTTCTCTTTTTCTGAGGGTACTAACACCATCAGATGTTGAGTTCCCAATCCATTAAAGACGATGCTATTTATTATGTTTTCTCCTCAATAACGGTTGGCACTCCGTGCTCGTAGTTTGAGCAGCTAAGTGCAAACCGCATTAACTTACAGCCCTCGTATCTGTATTGTTACACAATTGCTGCCACTTGAGTAATTCACTACAACTTGACGTTATTTGAACTTTGCATCTGTTGCTAAATGCCGATTTCTGTCTTATGCTGGTCTCTCTGGAGTCCTTGTCCTTTTTCTTTCCTTTCTTTCCTTCAATAATATTTAATATACAGAGGAAAAGTCAAGGGATTTTGCTGAGCTCAAGCGTTCATGCGTGGATTAGGTTCTTTTGCATCTCTGAAGTGGGGAAAAAGACAATTAAAACACAATAAGCGGAATCCATTTAAAAAATCTGATTTAATTATTCTTTTTCTTTATCTCTGATCTGTTTTTTGAAGCAGAATGAATATGTTTGGGTAGCTTTAAAATTTTAAATTTACCAATAATTTAAAATGCGTAATACAGTAGATTTTTTTCTTCAGTAATTCAAAATAGAGATTTAGAAGGCTTCTTTGTGAAAGAGCTCTAAGGCATGTTTTTAAAAAAAGATCTTGCTTAATGCCATCTTCCTTTAAATTCTGATTAGGTAATATATTCAGAATATCACCTGAGGAGATCCCTTACCACATTTTTGGATGGTTGCTCACTGACTACTTTATAAAATTAATTGTGATTTAAATTATTAATAGAATATTTATACGGTATAATTATCTCAAAGCTTTAATCAATTTTGCCTGCCTGATTTGAGGGACTGTATCTCCCATTCCAGCATCAGCTGCACTCAGTGACCATCGCTGTGGTGAGGATGCAGGATTTTTGTGTGTCTTTCCTTGGCAATTGTAATTCCTACTGGAAATAACGGCTGCATTTAACTACGAAATTCCTCCAAATTTTGTGAAAAGAGGTCCAGTAGGTGGCTGTATTGGTGAGTTAACTGCATAGGAGAAATGCTGTAATATAACCTAACACTTTTTTTGACGTGACACAATTCATACAGGGTCTTGGCCTTCAGGCCAGGTTGAAGAAGAGCAGACTTATTGGGTTTGCCCTTCATGGGGGTCCTTCTTCAGAGCAGTTATTTTCAGGTACTATTTCATATTTTCCAACCCCCTTTCAGTCAGTGCAGTTACAGTGAATATTCTGCACATCAAGTCAAAAATTAAATCAAGTAAGACATAAGAATATAAAATTAACGGGCACTGGGGAACGTTTGGGCCTACCTGACGTGACCAGAGCCTCTCAGAGAGAGGCTTTGCTGCTCACAGCACATTTCGAGTTTATCTCTGCTCATCTGCCCTCGAAAACCCTCTAATTCTTTCTTGGAAATGGAATTGTTTTCAAGCTTCTCAAAAATTGTAATTCGAGCCATGTACTTGCGTATAAACAATTAGGTTTTAGTAGACTTGGAAGCAACTGCAAGATGACTTGCTGTCGTGCAATTCGAGGCAGGGAGGCTGCTTAATGCAGAGGTGATGAAGTGTTGCACAATCCCGCTAGTTTCTGCTGATGTTGTTAGAGACACCAGTGGCAAACCTATTTCAGATAAAACAGGTTGGTGCAGGGTTTTGTCTTTCATGTGGAATCCAAGGAGTGGGTTTCCGTGGGGGCTGGGATGACGGGGCGGGCGGGCGTGGAGCTGCGGGCTTAATATGGCCTTTGTTGGAGGCGATTACAGGCGAGATGAGGAGGTGCCAGCAGGCCTGTCGGAGCCGTGAATCATAAGGCAAAGCACAGAAAAGAAAAGAAAAGTCTGAAATCCAAAGAGATTTGTTACAAGAATCAACAGGATAAAATATTTGGTCCTTCATAATACTTTTGCCATGTTGGCAGTTGCAGGTAAAACCACCTTTTAAATATTGGTTATTGAGTATTCAGCTGCACGCAGGCTGGGATCTTTAACGTACAGAGGAACAGGACACAATATCTCAGCAAAGATTTGGTCTGTGTTCTCAGAAGCTTTATAGTGCACTTCAGAAGAACGAGTTCTGTTGGCTCTCAGTTCGGATTGTTTTTAGCTTTTGGTAGAATTCTGGGTTTGTTAAATGTGCCCCACATATATAGAATTAGCATACATATGCTGGAATCATCAACTGCCATCTATATTAACTGTGCTATCTTCTGATACGCTGTTGATCAGAAAGTGCTGTCAATAAATAATGCCTTGAATGAAGAAAAAGCTTTGGTATTGATGGAGTTTTATACATATTGGTGGTTTATAGAACCTAGGGCCAGCCGTGGCGATAAGTGATTCCACAAAATGCTCTCTCAGGGTCCTGCATATGCTTAGTGAAGTTTGGCTGGAGATGAGATATTCAGTATGAATTTATTCTCAGTCTTGTGCTCCCAGAACTATGATATTTTTCTGTTAAGCTGTGACATGTCTGTCTCTTGATATGCAAAAAGTTTTTATATTTTTTATTTTGATCCATCTTGTATGATCTTGAAGATCTACACAGCATTTATTACAATGCAAATTGCATGTATGTATTTCAGTGGTGACTTCTGCTTCATTTTACAGTAAGAAGGAGGACAAGACATCTTGTAAATTTATTTCATTCTGTATTTTTGGAGGAAATATATTTACCAGATTATAAGCTTAATCAGCTGATCGTGGAGATATTAATCTTTGATAGAGGTATGACAGAAATGTGATTGTGTTCTGCTCAGAAGTTAATCTTGGCTCGCTCTCTCCAAGATTTACAGAAACTTTTCCAGTTAAGCATCTGTTCGTATGATCATGGATAGCTGGTGCAGGTTCATAAGTTCTGTATAAAAGGAATGTTTGGTCACACACAAGAACAAAATCTAGTTCAGAATATACCAGAAAAAAAATTATTCTGATCTGAAAAGTGGAGCTCCAGCTGTACTTTTCCTCAGTGATAGCTGCGCTCAAGTAAGCCTTGCAAAGAAACAAATCTCTTGAGATGCCGCTAATCTTCCTGTATTAACTAACCCGAAATGTGATGGGACAGCTATGTTTTGTAACATGTGGTATGTCTCAGTGAAGTGGAAAGCGTGTCGCGCTCCGGTCTCTCCGCAAAAGCGTGCCACAGCTGAAAAGCCAGCTTGTGCCATATTTTACACTTCAGCGACAGGCCTGCCACACGCCACAGAACAAAACAGTGTGATACAACAGGCCACTGTACACGGAGGTAGGTCGAAGGCGGTTGTCTGGCTTTGTTAAGCTTCATGCATTTTGAAATTTAAAAAAAAAACCCCACAACAAACAAATCTAGAAAGCCCCTTCTGATGACGGGAATGAGTAATCTTGTTATGGGCAGAAAACAATATAGTAGAAACATGTTACCTACCAGTGGTAACGCAGGATGGGGGAAGAGCCATCCGCTGCCAAAATGAGCGTAACTTGGAGGTTGCTAAGCATTTTAATATTTTGAAGGGTTCCCCTTCCCTTTCACTTTTCTCCTTGAACTGATGGTACTGTTCTTGTAGTGTCTATTAGGATAATACCAATATATTGATAAAAACTAGTCTTAAATTTTCTTCCTCTTGTTGATGCACAACACAGTCTTTTTGAAACCTTGACTACAGGTAGGAAGCAAAGGAGTTATTGATTTGATTGAACAAAAGTGAACATAACGGTTGTCAAAAGTACTCAGAGCTGGAAAAATCTGTGACCTCCATCAGTTCAAAACATCTGTTCCAGGATTGCCAAGAAAATGTGTCATTTCAGATTCTTGTCCCCAGACAGCCCCAAGAGTGGAAATAACAGTTCATGCTGTGTTAGGTCAGGGGTTTTGCCTGTCATATGAGCTGTGGTATGTGACTGCTGGTACAATGAGGTTACTCTCAGTGTTCACCCCAAGTTACAGGCGATAGCAATGTGCAGAACTGGTGAGGAGATGTTTATCTGCATTGCCCTTTGGTAGGATGGCTTCTACTCTAGAGAAATGAGTGGTTTGATCTTCATTTATTTAATACAGAAAGCTATATTAATTTTGAGATGAATTTGCCAATAATAGATTTAAATTTTTTTTCTGATTGAACTTCTTGTATTGTGATCGTTTGGCACTTATCAACCAGATGGAACATTCTTAAATATATTTAAGGGAAAACGTGCATATTGCTTGTAACTAAGGGCTTATTTTGACGTCTTTTAAAAAAAAAATAGCGAAGTCTGGAATGATGCAGTTCATTGTAGCTGTGGATTAGGCCCGCAGTACTTTAAGTGTTTGAAATGTGTCTGAAATTCTTGGATCTGTACTTTAAAAATGGGCTGGCAGCTGTTTTCCAGGGGTATGAGACTTCTGTATTGTCTGCTGAAGTTATGATGTCCTGTCTGGTGATGAGTCAGTATTAAATACTGCGTTCCAACATTTTACTTGCTGTATTATTAATGCAACACCGTCTCCTTTTTTCCCCCGTCCACCTGTGTTGTTCTTCCTCTAGTGCTTTTGCATAATAAACCTTTTGAGTTAGGTCCTTTCTTGCCGTGTGTTTTTGTGGAGTGTCTTGTATGTTCGTGCTGCTGTGGTAGATGCTATTTGTGGTGCACGTGTGTAGTATGTACATCCTGCTCCCTTGTTACGATAAGTGGCTGCACTTGATCTCCTGGAGGGGAGCGCTGGCCTCGCCACTTAAAACCAGCACTTGACAACTGATTCACGGGATGGTAATTAGAGCAGCTTCACAGGAGTCTGTGTATCTAACACCCTCGACAGCAAGTATCAGCTAGAGAATCGATAAATAAGGATAAAACATTGGGGAAGAAGCTGGCTTGGGAGCCAACAGAAAATAGGGTAATTTTTATATATATATATTTTTAATTAAAAAAGGGATCTGATGTAAGAAACCGAGGCTTGTAATCTTCTGTAATAGAACAGAGACTGAAATATGTGTAGACAGAGAACAACTTATTTTTTCTCCTCAAAATCAGTGAATTCCAGATATTAAGTTAATTCATTACCTTAGCTAGCTATACAGAGAGTATAGAAGTAAACAGCACAGCAGTTCTCTGATATGAAATTGGCTTTTTATTAAGAGTTCCAAAGGTACACGGTTGCAAATGTTTTGCTAAAGCTAGGTATCTTTTACCATAGCTCTTTAATTAAATGGATAGAAAGTTAATAGATTATAAAAATATATGTGATTGCCCTTGGAAAGGACAATGTGTACAGGACTAGGCAGAACATTTTAAAAACACTTAAAAATGGTAACGTATACATGAGGCTGAACATGAAGAACAAGGCAAAGAATTTGATTGCTTTGCAGTAAGATTTTTTTAATGAGCTATTACCATTAAGTATTCTTTGAGCAGTGTTACAAAGCTGGTAATCACATGCAGTGTAATTCATATAGTTACAAGTTTTGCCTTTTAATGAAGTTTAGCTGCTTTAAGAATCATTTGCTAAAGACAAAATGGACGTAACTTTGGCTTAAATAGATAGGACATAACATGGTTGCTCAACGCATTTGTCTTCTATAATTTATAGAATTAATTTATACCTGGGCAGCTATTTGTAATCATATAAATTTGCCTGTGAGCAGGAAAGGTTCATACTGTACCACACCTTGCAGTAGCAGATATTTTCTCCTGAGGACAGGGACTTTGTCACTGCAGAGAGAGAAAAACAAGATACTGATGGTTTTCCTGTGGTGGTTTCCAGCCTCCAGGACCAGTGACCAACACTGGACAAGAACTGGTGTTTGTTACTTCACCTTTTATCTATTGCATTTGTCCAAAATGTTAGTTGTTTACTTGTACATTGTACACAGAGATGACTGTACTACTTTTTGTCTAGTGGTTCTTTTGGCACAGTGACACAATTCCCATCTTTTTTTCTTTCCACACATGAGCAAACAATGTGGTTTTCTTCTGGTATGTCTTTTTCTTTTTGGTTATTCAGGCTGAGGCTTGTAACTTCGTTACAGTTTTACCTGTAACAAAATGGTTTCTGCCAAGTTGATGACTTTTTGAAACTATTTTTGCCAGTGGGACTGTGAGGATGGTGAGGTATGAGGATCGGATGGAAGGTTTTTTACCAGACTGATAGACTTGGTCAAAATATCTGAGGAAGATACAAGAGTGAAATTTGTATCTGTTGGTATGTAACACGAATATTTTGGTGCCGTGTCAAATAATTTCCTCCCTTGTATTTAAAGGATTAGATTTAGTAACATGTGTCTAAGATCAGTGCAGGTTTTTCTTATTTAAAACTTAAGTGCTTCCATGTTTATTTGCAATTTGTGGGACACTTGAAATGTCTCTGCTGCTTTGTCTTTCACTGCTACACACACGTTTTGGGGAAATGCCACTTTCTCAGAAATCTTACTCTGCTTTGCCCAATTTTGAGTGAATCTGTTAAGTACCATGAATGAAAGTAGGAAAATTACTTAGAGTTGAACTTTCAAGCTTTTATTGTGGAAAGTTTTGATGTAGAGAGCCAGGGAGTTGTAGGGGACTAGATGATGAAAAGTCTTAATGAAAGCTTTTTCTGCAGTGGTATTTAAGGAAAAAATACTAAAATTCTTCAGTATTTTTAATTTTTTTTTAAAGCTTTTATTCTGGTGTGCATCCTTCAGAAGGCAAGAATACTGCAATACTAAAGAGGGCTCAGAGGAAGACTGCAAATATGCGCTAGGGCTGGAAAACAAACCTTGCAACTTAAGGCTTAAAAGTCTTTTTCACTTTCCTGCAGCTCAGTTAGTGACTGGATTGCTTTGGATCCTTACTGACTTATGTAAAAGAATGCACTGAGCTCTTTTGTGGTGTTGACAGAGACATAAAAGCTGAAAAACAGAATATGTACAAATTCTATCTCGCAATAACAAGTAATTTCATAAAAATACAATGATCTAAATGTTGGAACAACTTACTATAAAAATAGAGGACTCATTGTTACTCGAAGTCTTTTAAGACAAGATTAGGTTGCTTGGTAAAAAAATAATTTCTCTGAGCTTCTGGGACACTTTGTGCATGGCCTGGAAAGAGAAGATGATCCTTCTAGTATTGAAATCTGTTAATCTGAGCAAACCTTCTTCAGGGGCCTTGAGGAGAACAGAATTGCCTTTGTGGTCTCAACATGTTAATAATATTACTACAAAGATCATAATCAAATCTCATGCTTCAACTTTCCAGTGTAAAGGCTCAGGAAGGAATTTTTCCAATATCCAATTAATTAACTCTGTGCCGGGTACTCTGGTTTTCTTTTGCTTTGCTTTTCTTCCCCTTCCATGAAGTATCAGTGAGTGGCTGCAGCTTGAGCAGGTACTGGATACTCTTAACACCATGCTGCTGATTTATGTCACTGTCAGGGTCCTCCTCATTCCTATAAGGAAACAGCTTTTTCTTTACCAGTAACTTCTTGGTAGATCTGATACTTTATAGATTAGTAATTTTAAAAACTCTTTCCCGAGTAGGTGGCTGTACAGATCATTTGGGCACACCTTGTCTAGGCAGTTCCTTGGACTTGCTGTCTTTCTTCTCTCCTGTTTTCGACATGTGACGTGTGGTTCAGTGCCAGGGCTGAACTGAAAATGAGTTTTAAAGCATTTGAGGTAGATATAAGAACAGATACCTGGGGGAAACTTAATGGCCTGCATGAGACAGGAAGTCTGGGTGATGTAATGGTCCCTTCTGACCTGACAATGAAATAAACTGTCTTTTGTAAAATAAGTTTAGAATTTATATTGTATTTAAGGCACTTGAAAATTTTACAAAAAAAAGGTTTAAATATTTCTGTAAATGTTAAATCCCACAGATTGTAAACTGAGCCTTGTAAGACATTTTTGTATTATTAGCTTTTTTTGTTATATCTTAGATCAAGTATGCTGATCACTGAAAGGTTTATATGCTTTTTTTTTTTACTATTATAGAAAGCTCTTTATTTTGTCATGCCCATTAGGAAGGCCAATATATGATGGAAGAAGAAATCTTTCTCTTTTTTTTTTTTTTAATGTGGAACCTATAAAAGAGAAAGAAAGAGCTCATTACTCCAGAAAACCTGCTGCTAATATGTGCAGTATTTGTCCGGGGTAAATATAGCAAGAAACTGCCTTGTAAGGCTAGGGTACAAGGCAGATGTAATGTAATTCTGTGTGTAATTAGAGAAAGATGGAGCTCACTGTAATGCAGTTTCAACAGGCAAGAGGGACATGCAGCACACTGCAAGTGGCACCTGAGACGAGCATCCATTTATACACAGCAGCTGGAAATAAGCTATTTCCCTTCTTCCCTCCCGTGAAGTCAAGTTACCAAAGAGACTCAGGGTAGAGAACGCTGCAGCGATTGTCTGTGAACAGCTACGTTCACAGGTTAATACGAGGTTAATAAATTTTTAGAACAGCTTTTTGTGGCAAGCTTTGGTAGCCTGTTATACTGATATTGCTTAGAATCCCTCTGAAATCATGTTCTTGAGAAGTGATAGGGTTTTTTCTATATTTGTTAGATCTGTCCACGTGATCTCTTCATGCGATCTCATTGATAATTTGATAGAATTTCACCTTTTTTCTAAAGTTTTAATTCATTTTGTCATTTTAATACATGAACACGTTGGCTATTAATAGTAATTAATTGACTGTTTTCCAAAAGAAATTTGCAGGGCCTGTGTAAAGGACTATAGGTGATAGAAGATATTTTTGCTGTAGCAATGTCCTATATACCTCTATACTTTTCCCTAATAAAGGTTGTAATTATTATTTTAGCAATTTTATTACTACCTAAAATGTGTTACGATGCCATAACTTCTGTCATTGTTCCCAGGTGACATCATTGTGTATCTCATCAACTTTCTGTTGTAGAGTAAAAAAAGGAGGTAGATGGAGATGCTTCCCTTGATCTCTTTTTCTAAAGGTTCTAGCCGTATCTTTTGTGAAGATGGTATAAAATATACAGTACACTTCGTTGGCCTAACAGCTTCCATCCTGAGATGATTTTTTTTAAATGTCACAATTAACTGGAAAATGCCTCGTGTATAAAATGCCTTAGAAAGGCCTGGAGGTCAGCTTTTGCAGCAAAAGCTCTCTTTCAGTTTTATGCCTCTCAAACGTATTTTTTTTTTTTAATTTCTCTGGACTCACGAGGCTGTTCTGTAATCAATGTCCGTTCTCTCTTTGAGTAGGATGTTGTTGTTGACGTGGCAGAGTGGGGAGAGGCCGCAGGGAGGAAAGTAAACACTTGTGAGAAGGCTAGGAAAACCTTTCAAGGCACAGAAAACTTGGGCCTCATGTTGCTTGCATCAGTCTTCTCCTTTTTATTTTTTTTTTCCCCTGTATAAAAACTGTGTGTGTTTTGTACAGTGTGTTTGTCCCTGTATGCAAACATTTTACGCAGAGTTTTTATAAATGGTGTGAGTCATTGCTAGCAAATCTGTGAAGAGGTGATAGTAATGTCGTGCTGCAGAAGCACAGATGTAGGCAAGTGCCAGCTGTACGAGGCATCTGTTATTTTTCTTCTGTCCCTGCACTGCAACAGTCAAATAGATGACAATACAAGAGCCTGACTGTATTTGTATATTTATTGATGCCAACATTTGGAAGTCTTTGGTGAATTTATGCCCATTACCTTTAATGAAGTTGTTGATATCTCTGCATTAAACAACTATTTTAACAATCAAGATGCATAACAAAAATCCATGGGAGTAATTTGCAAGAATTTTATTTGTGACAGACTTAAATATTATTACCAAATTGCAAAACCCAGTGTTTTCACATTCCTGTCTTAATCTCTTCCTTTTACATAACCATGGCTGTTACACCAAAATCTGATCGGAACCCTTCTCATCAGAGCCTTGCGTGAACCTTCCGTTTATCAGAAGAAAAGCTTTTTAGCTAGAATTCTCCTTGCTTTAGTTTCTCCCAAAGGATGGTGGTTTGTTAGCAGAGCCTAGGGCAGGCCATCAACTAGTATATTTTAGGCACATTTGCTTACAGTGTGTATATGATCCTCTGATGAAATGAAAGTTTATTACTCTATTCCTGAACCAGTGCAAGATGCGGTCATTTGTTTCATACAATTCTAAGGTTTCAAGAACTTGCGACTGTCAAGAGATGCTTTTGCAAGTTTGTGGGGCTCCATCTTGCAATCTGCGGTGGTTTTGGTGATGTTCCGTGGTAGTTTGGATACTTCTGGTTTTGTAGCTGAAATTTAAACATACTTACGTTGATTACACTAAATGTTATTTTTTGTTGTCATAGGTGGTGTCATTTTGAATATTTAGTATTTGATTGTATATTTGTTTGATAATTTAGTGAAGAAAATTGTTAGAACAAAGCATTATGCCTAAGTAAATTTTCTAGAGACCCTGCAAAGGACTCCAGAGTGTTGATCAATAATGATGATTTGTCCTACTGAACACAGTAATTTTTTGAATATTTAAATGAGGTATCTTGCTTAGTGTAAATCTTCCTGCTTTGTGGTAACTTTTAAAAGCATATCCAGTCTAGATTTTTAACTTTAAGCTCGTGAAAGCAACACTGTAATTTAGTCTGACTTCCTCTGCAACGTGGGCCTTAGAAATCCCTGAATTCCCTGTTTGAAGAAGATTGGGAATTAGGACTAGTTCAGTGAAGGTCATAAAGGGACACAAAAAAGCTTTCTTGTGCTGCAGCTCTGTGGTGGCAGCTCAGTCCTCGCTTTATTTACAGCCTTATTGTACAGCTTCTGTTGCTCAATAGTTGTGCTTCTACTTCCTTTCTTGCTTCCATGCTTTTACTGAGCCCTTTTGGTGGATTAACCTGGGTGAGAATTCCCTCTAGAGGAGAAAGAAAGGACAAAGCGGTATTTTTCTGTTGATTTAATATGCTACAATGGGTCAGTATAGAATCCATCGCATATTGGGAGACTGGTAAAGTGCGCAGAACCACTGGGCCTGAGATTCTGATATCACTGAAATGAGGAGGAAAGGATTGCTCTTATTGCTGCTTGTGAGTAGTGTAGATTAATCAAGGCACTCATTCCTTAAGTGCTATGACAGAGAAATGAATCCTTAGATCTGTGTCTATAATCCTCATTCTCCTGTTCGAGAAGAATTGATCTTGCTGCTAGCTGAGGAGATATCAAAGAGGGTAAAGAAAGACCATTCAAAAGGCTTATACTTTTAGAATGGTTGAGAAATAATGTCTTCGGAAAAGAAATGAAATTTTGCCATGTTGGAGAATCCTTCCTGTATGGAGTTCTGTTGACGAATTAAATTAAAATCCTTGATTTTTTTTTTTTCTCAACAAGTTGAAAACATGTTATTGAGTTGTTACTGAGACCTGATCAAAAAAGTACTTGACATTATGGATCTCAATATCATATTGTTCCTCATTTAGGTACACAGTTTTTGGAGTAGAATTTATAAATTTAAATCACGCTAATTTAATAAATGTTGTCTCATGAATTGAGAGTGCTCAGTAGCAAATGAGGTTCGTAAGAGTTATTACTTTGAACAAGGAGAGGAACTAAAGTATCCAGAAGGAAATGGTAATGAGAGAAGTCTTTTCTAGTTGTTGAAATGGGTAGATAGAATTTCAGAGATCTTCTGACTGTGCTACTGCTTGATCATTAGCTCTTGAACTCAAGTTATTGGTTTTTAGCCAGTGCAGTTTAAAAAAGCATTGGTAGAATGGTTGTACCACCATCAGCCAAAAGAAAGGTATGACATAACAATAATTATTCATTTGAGTGATAGGGTTATTACCCATAATTTTGTTGGCGCAATGTGTGTTAGAAGGTATCTACTCCTGAGTTGTAGTCATGTAGTTTGCTGTATGTCAAGTCAAAATGGAACTCTTCAACACAAGCTTATATGGAAATAGTAATTGGTATCAATTATGCTAATATAATTTTAGCTATACCAACTTGTGTGATTTCTGTTTTGAAATGGGAACCTGTGTACCCTTTTATCAAAATAATAATTTCCTGTAGGTAATAAATGTACTTAAATCAAAAAAAGTGTGTACGTCGACCTTGCTGTGGTTTCTGCCTTTCCTAGCAGCAATGAGCTTCTAATGTAAAGTAACTAGACTTGGGGCTCACTGTTTTAAAAGTGTTTTTGAAGGGCCTTTGAAGTGCTTAAAAGTAATAAATAGCACCCTCTAGTTATTAGCCTTGGTATGTGCCTAGAAAAATGTATGTTTTGGGAAGAATTTCAGTAGTCAAAATGTCAAAGCTTATTTTTTCTATTATTTCTTTGACAGTTGTCTTTCTGTGCATATATTATTGTATAGTGGTTTTCTATTGTATGTACCTTTTTATTATTTTGAGGCAAACAGTTGGGATTTGTCTTCCAGTTCTCCAGAAAATTCTCGAGCAGCTTGAGCAGATCTGAAAGACAAGCAAGTGTTGTGTCAGGAATTGTGTTAAACTATTTAAAATAAAACAGATATGGGCAAGGGGAAACACCCTCCTTTACCAATACTTAGTATATGTTTGTACAGCTGGCAATTTGTGCTGCTTCATATTCCTTGACCTAGAAGTAGCCAACATTTTAATGTGTTCTTGGAGGGGAAAAAAGGTGTTATGGAAAAGAACTGCCACATCAAAGCCTCTCCTCAGCTTGTAAAATGGTTTCCACCACTACCTTCCTCAGCCCTATCGGAACACTCAGCACTTTCTCCCTCTCAAAAGAAAGCAAGCCTTTTTATTAAGGAATGGTCTTAGAGTTTTATTTATATTAAAATGATAAAAGTGACACAGAGCAGTTGAAAAGATCTATATAGTTCAAACAAAAGTCCATCAGAGATGTAATGTAAATTCTGTGTAATGTGTCTCTATCGAATCAAGTCAAATGATTCAGCTGGTGCTGGAGCTCAGGGAGTGCTCCCTTTAGGGAAGTGTTACTCTGCAGAATGTTTTTTAAATAACCAGAGTGTAGTCTAAAACTGGCTCAACAGGCATGTGCTTTGCTGGTCAGATCTGATCTCCTGTTCCAAAATCTTATTTGGGGCAAAGGAAATTAAGTGCTTGATAATTAGTTGCACGGTACAAGTCCTTGACCATTGTGGGTATTGTAATTCAATTTTAATCACACCTTCCCTTAATGTAGAAGGCTTATATTGACCCTTTTGTTCTCCAGCATTCTGCTCCTATTGCTGGGTTTTTCATTTAGCATGCTAAAGAATATAGGAAGGCTGAAATAATTTAAAAATTATTTTACAAAAAATCCTTCTTTCCGTTAAAATCTCTTTTTATTCATTTCAGCACAAGCCCACCTTACTGCTGTGTAGACCTTTATTCTTTGCGAACAGGAGAGATGGTCAAGTCCATACAGTTCAAAACTCCTATTTATGATCTGCATTGCAATAAAAGGTAAGGATAGCTACTGTACGTTCTTTCTGTGTCAGGGCATGTAAAATTTTGTTAATGAATGAGCTCCCTGATTTTATTATTTTGACTTTGAGTATAGCGTTGGTTCTCTGTTTCTCAAATAATACTTCAGTGTGAGTATGACAATGTGCTTCTCCAGTGGCTTTCAGTTAAGAAGCTCAAAACGTTTTGCATCTGAAATCATTTAAGCTTCTTTTGTCTGTGATGAGGGAGAGCAGGAATCATTGGAATCCTTTATCATCTACCTACAGATGGAAAAATGGGATCACTGAGAGTTTAAACAGTACCGAGCACTAAAGAGTTTATGTCTCTTCTTTGTGTTCTGTTGTTTTGTCAGATGTATTGCCTTTCTGAATATCCAAATTCCTAGTGTGCACTCTATGGTTTACAGGAAATGATGTTCCTGTGAGTCAAATAACAAAGCAACATCTCTTAGTCAGGATAATGTCACCTAATTTCTGAGAGAAAATGGCTCAGAAGACTGAGCATCAGCTTGAAAATAACTTGTTTCTGTAGAATTGTGAGTTCTAATTTTTCTGAATTAACTTCAGATCTTCATCTCTCCAAGACACACAAAACTGAACACGCTTGTAGTTTATTGCATCTTTTTAAGGCAGAAGGGAAACCCCAGGACCCCTATGTGAGGATATTGGTGATCCCTTGGCACTCCTGATGTGAGTGTCTGATGCCGTGATGTTGATCAGAGTCCATGATTGTGCCCATTGCTTTCATGCTTCCTTCCACCCATCTATTTGTGTTATTAGTTGTGTGTCTTGAGCTACCTTATGGAAGTTGTGGAATATCATAGACTCAGGGAATTTTCTGGGTTGGAAGGGACCTTTAAGATCATAGAGTCCAACCATCAACCTAACTCTGATAAAAAAACATCACTAAACCATGTCCCTAAGCACTATGTCAACTCGTCTTTTGAACACCTCCAGGGATGGTGCCTCAACCACTTCCCTGGGCAGCCCATTCCAATGCTTAATAACCCTTTCAGTGTAAAAATTTTTCCTAATACCCAATCTGAACCTCTCCTGGCGCAACTTAAGGCCATTTCCTCTTGTCCCATCACCTGTGACTTGGGAGAAGAGACTGACCCCCACCTCAATACTCCCTCATTTTGGGGAGTTGTAGAGAGTGAGGTCTCCCCTCAGCCTCCTTTTCTCCAGGCTGAACAACCCCAGCTCCCTCAGCCGCTCCTCATAAGACATATTCTCTAGACCCCTCACCAGCATATCATTCCTGAACGGAGAATTTGTTCCATTTCTTTGACAATTTCCTTGCTGGAATTGTTTGTCCTTCAGTAAGGAAGGTGCTATAATAACACAAATCATTAAGAACAAAACAAAGCATCAGACTGATGCATTTTATATGCCTGTTCTGTATGGCAGTAGCCAGCATGCTACAGACCACAAAAGAATACGGGCATGTACTGAACTCATGCAACAAAGGGAAGTTATCAGTGTTGGAGACTGGAGGGGAAAAAAGGATATAAAAAAGAACCCCAACCCTAGAAGCCACAAAGGTTTTGTTAAGTAGGTATTTCTCTATCATTGTGACATCAAACTCCCAACATTAATGACTACAATAGGTCCAGTATAAATTACAGAAGAAAGGTAGGACTACTGAACAAACACCTTTAGTACCACAGTTAGTCTGCTAATGAGGAGGATATTTTGATGGTGTAGATGTTTAAAGCAGTAAAGGGTGGTAGTGGTTTTTTTTTAATCCCTGACAATCTTCTTATTGTAGGATGTGGGTATGATTGTTACATCAGAAAAGAGTTTTGCTGAGTTGGAGAGAGTTACGTACCAAGAAGAGCTCACTGCTCCTTTAAAAGCTGTCAGAAGGAGTTCAGTACTTATCTGTGCAACTGTCCCTTGAAAAATTTAAAGTTCCCTTGTGTACAGTGTGATGATAGTAAATCTTTCCAGTCTGGCCTCCTAGCAGAAGAAAAGTCCAATTGTAAAAACAGTCAAAAGGCAAATCATCATTCAAAGTCTCTCCCAACTAAAAAGTCTTTCCAGGTGCTAATGTTTCTTTTCCTAAGTGGTAAAAATGGAAAAGCTACTTCAAAGCGGTGTGGCTGTATCCAGGGTAGCTGCTTTTCTGGAACGTATCAGATTCTGTTATTATCCAAGGAAAGTTCACTATTTCATACTGAAAATGCATTAAATGTGGCCAAGAGCAGCGCTAATGGTGCGTTAACCGTACTATAGACTAATGGAGTCCAAAATTTGAATTTAAAGTAAGACTTGGGTTGCAGAAGAAGGAAAAACTGTTTATTATTTATGTATTTATACTCTAGAATCATCCATCTGGTAGGTTTCATTTATGCAGAAAGACAGTACAACTTCAAAGAGCAGAAAACAAAAATCTACAGGATTCGGAGATATTGCAATCAAATATATGTAGGTTTTCTATATATACATTACACTTGTACATACATTCAGTGTCTTTCCATTATTCATTGGTTAACTTGTGGAAGAGGTTAGATTGGATCCATTTTCTTTTGTTTTTTTCTCCTGCAGTTTAAGCAATTGGAAGATAGGTCATTTAAGTAATACTGTTTTGTCCAAAACTAATATTAATTTATATATGCAGAGTTTATAACTTTTAAAAATTGAGATTTATAAATCAGAAGGAGGCAGGGAAGCATCTTTTTCACAATGAGAGCTACAAGCAAATAAGAAATCTGACATTAATTTCGTGTATGACTTAATACATTGGAATCCACCTTGTGTTACATGTTCTGCCGCCTTCTCTTGGCAAGTAAGCTGCTCACTCTGGAAGCGTTCATGTCGAGGTCTGCAAATCTGTGAATATAAAAGACTTCTGTCCCAAAATGTCCCTTAATTTCTACCTTCTTTCCAAGGGTTTGTGCTTCTCCTTGTTTCGAGGTAGAGGCATATTAATAAGCGTGTCCCAGGACAAGATGTTCTAAATTGGAGAGTCCAGAAAGAATTTGAGATACAAAACAGTGTTTATTGCTTCAATCAGCTTCTGTATGAGAGAAATAGAAAGTAGTTAGTGTGCCACCAGCCTGACAAGGCTTCAGGAGTCATCTTGGGAACTGTTAGTACAGTTCCATAGGTGGAAATTGTGACTCAAAACTTACTTATATATCTGAAAACAGCGGCATTTTAATGCAGCCCTTCGTGAGAGTTTTACAGATACTGAGCTCTCAGGGAATAAGAAGGAGGTCTTCTCCTGACTAAACAGTTAAAAAACAGGAGTAAAAAAAGAGGAGTTAATGGCTGGTTTTCACACTGAAAACCTTTACCCAAGGATATGTGTTGAGACTGATGTGATTCATCTTTTTAAACATTATTCTATACCGTAATATGCAATTGTAATTTTTGGATAAAGCATTAGGTGTGTATTTTAGTCATTGTGAGATGAGATTAATTTTCTGCCACATCATATCTTTACAATTAAAACTATTAGGACTGCATTTAATAATGCTCCATATTGTCAACTAATTAAAAAAATACTGTCTCATACTCTTCATAATGAGAAAATAATGAGATTCTTAATTATGTCACGGTGCTGTATGTTCCAGTAGACTTTATCTGTTTGTTTATTGGCTTCCCAGATGGTTCTTTCCTTTAAAGAGTTTAAGAACTTGGTTTTGGGAAGTCTTCAATGTATGAGAAGACATATCCTGGTTATAAAGCTTTTAAGATGCTTTATTTTCCAAATTTGGCCTCTATTTGTTTAGGCAGCGCAATGTTTCATGCATAACTGTCATGTGGCTTTTGTTCTTTTACTTTGTTTCAAGTAATGAACAGATATTTTACAACAGAAGTGTATATGTGGACAAGTGAATCCATAAACACACACCTGTAATTTTGCTAGTTGACAGAAATCCTGCTTCTCAACGGTGTTTGGGTGCTGATGTTCGTGGTATGAAAAAAACCCGCTGCTTTTAGTAAATAAGATGGTTTAATAAATTTGCAATGAGATGGGCAATGGGATTATTTCAAATTTAGCTTGTGTTCTACCAATTGTTGATTTGATTGTTATTTGAGTCATTGAAAGTAATTCAGGATCCTTGCAATTCCATTCTTTCTTTTTAATGGAGCTTTTACTGCAGGAGGTATATCATAAATATGCTGTGCTGTTCTGTATCAGATCTGTGTACTTCCTGCAGTGAAGGTTATGTGGTTGGGATAAGAGAGAATCCTCAATAACTGCCATGTATTGGTAACCTGGCAGTTTATCACTGTAGAATTTATATTGATGCTTTTGAAATAATTACATTTAGATATTGAATCTTTAAACCAATGCATTTAATGTTTAAAGTACACGTTCCATTTCTGTGTTTTCAGGATACTTGTCGTAGTCCTGCAAGAGAAAATCGCCGCCTTTGACAGCTGTACTTTCACCAAAAAATTCTTTGTTACAAGTATGTATAATAATTGGGTTCAGTCTTTTTCCTCTGGTGGTGGAGTGAGATAAAACACATTTGTTTTGTTTTGTTTTCATTTCTAAATCCTCAAAGCAGCTCTCCATGACTTTATTGGGAGTTTCAGGAAATCTGTTCCTTCAAAAAAAATAATAATCCAAGTGTTACTCTGTGAATCTTTGGCTCTTTTGAGTATTTACTGTTGCTGTAACTTCACTGTTGTGAGGAACACTCACACCGACATCCGTAGGGAGCTGAAAAATTCTTTTGTTCATTTTGCACAAATATGTGCAAAAGTTTCAGGTTTTGAGTTTCTGGTTTTCCCCATAAGCAGCGGTTTGAAAACACAACAGCTATCTGGCCCCTTTTTGTTTTTTGTTGTTCTTTAGGCCCAGGTACCTTTAATTGTGGGGTTTTTTTTAATGTGTCCTTAATTTAGCTGGCCCCAAAGCTCAGGCAGGTCAGTAAAGAGCAAAACTATGGGCAGGTATTTGCCTGCAGGTGCTTTCCCATCTATCCTGAGCATGAAGGAGATGTTTGCTCAGGCTCCCCATTATCCCTCTCTACCCTACACTTGCCTCTCAGTAGGAGGCAATGGTTTGTGATGGGTAAGGTGCTCCCCAAGAGCTGTTCTCCTGCTCTACCTATCCCTTTGCTGCCTCAGCAGCTGTAACACAGTAATTAGAAGTTTGTAGAGAAAAACAATGTGCTTTCTACTGCTTGTGCTCTGCTCTGCAGGTGATGTGGTTGGGGTGTCGTTTACCTGCTCCCGAGGTGTGTGCTGTAATGCTAAACACCAAAAAAGTGTTCACCCCTGAAAAATAATGAAAATTTACTTCTTTAATTTACAGGAGTTAGTGACTAGTGTGACTGTTTATCAATTAGAATACCCTCTTCTCTGTACATTACTGAGGGATCGTGTTTTGCTTTGGAGGGGTCAGTTTTATTGTTAAAAAGGAGAGTCTGAAATTTTCAGGATGTATTTTCAGTGACAGTTGGAAAAGTTCTAAATCATCTTTTTATATTACACGTGTATTTAAAGAAAAACTAGTTGGGAAAAGCTGTTTCTTGTAATATTTGGAAGAAAAGCAGCTTTCTGCAGTAATATTAAAGTTGCCAATAGGTGTCAGTTTCTTCCTGTACATGGTTGTGAGAGACCAGGAACTTGCTGGGGTTCAGTGGAGAGAGACCCGAATGGGAAAGGGCTTGTTTGTGTCCTTCTATTCTTCATTCCTCCTTTTTACTCCACCAAAGAGAATTAGGCTACAAGCCTTCCTTTATTTTAGATTAAAAGTGAAAAAACCCTCACTCTGGTGTGTATTTTGACAATACTTGTGCTTTTCTAATTCCGGTTATTTGTTGTTGTTGTTTTAAAAGATACTGTAATTTGTTTTTAAAAATTAATCCACTGGACTGTATTTTGAAGAACAGGGGTGTCCTATTCCTAACCATAACTTTTGATTTGCAGTGCATTTTTATGGACCAGCGGTGGAATTTAAAGAGGATAAAAAAAAGCTTTTGGAAATATTTACCAAATTATTTGAAAATCCAAACTCCTGAAATGTCACTATTCATAGTACGTTTCTCCAGCTGTGTTTTTGATACAAAAAACTCAAGATGTTCTCGAACTTTTTTCTAGTTCTGGGATTGTAAAGCTAAAGACACCCCTTATTTTGTACTGGGTAGTTTGGAAAGGCGCAGGACCCAGCAAAGAGCTGGAGCTGCGGCCACCACAGCCTGTCGCCTGTTGCCACCCTGACTTGCCTGTGGCCAGTGACAGCGTGTGACTGGGCAAAAAGATATGTGCTTTTTTCCTGGGAGAATGGGTTTCTTGGACCTGGGCTGCGGAATGGTTGTCCTGAGGATTTTGAAGCTTAGTTGTTTCATTTAATAGCTCGTGCTGTCGGGCAGGTGTTGTGCTCTGGCATGTCAAAGGCTGCAGTAAAGCTTTTGTCTAAGCTTTCAGATTTCATATGTGCTGAAATCTCTCCGAAGTAAGAGTATATCTTTAAAGGCTTAAGTTACTCTGATGTGTTTGAAATTTGAGGTAAATGAGCTACCTAGTTAGCTGCAGAGATTTTTGATAGTCAGCCAGCTGGCCAGCAACAGGGCTCTTTTGCTGCCTTTTTCTTTTTTTTTTTTTTTTTTTTTTTTTAAATGTACGAAAGGACAGAGTCAGTTTAAATTGGAAAAGTAGAAATCCCTGAAAAGGAAGCTCAGCAAAAGATCTCACAGGTCCTGTCTGGCCCCATCGTGACACACCTCAGCTGGACTGTAAGAATGTCACTGGCTGCCCAGAAAATTCTTCATCATGAAGAAGATTCTCAGCTGTGTTATCTGACGGCTTTTGGTCAGAAGTGATGGCATAAAAGGTCAAAAATACTAAATGAAGATCACTCGCTCTTTGAAGACATTTCTGTTACTGTGTAAACCACTGTGTTGAAAAATAAAGTATTTCTTTCTCGAGAAGATTTGGTGATGATGTGGAAATCGCATCTTCTGTCCGTATCGACTAAGTGGCGTGGGAGCCTTAGAACCTCACTGAGCCAGCTACAGAGCAAACATAATTAAGCAGAAGCTCTTGTCCATTTTGTTCACTATTTATACGTAGAAATTAAATGCAGAATGGACACTTAAAAGCAGTGTCAGGAATTCTGAAGTTTGGTGTTCCTCAGCAGTGCTAATGCAGCTGTGTTGCACATGAGTAGTATTTGTCTTTCTGTTTTTGTTTTTGTGGTTGAATGTGTAGCTTAATATATTGTTGTAATAAATATACCATAAAATATTCAGGATGTAGAACATGGTCAAGTTTGTGCTGCTGTTGGAATGTTTAACTCCTGCATTTCCTGATTTTTCTTGAGCAAATTTGACATAGTACTAATCTTTTTTCTTTTTTTTTTTTTTTTTTTTTATTTTCCCCTGCATGTGATTAGATGGAAATGTGGATCATTTGACTCGAATGGCAGGGAGCCAGCACATTTTATTTGTGCCTTTTGTAACAAGAACTCGGTGTACAGGTGCTCCGCTCTTGGTGTGGGAATTTAAGACAGGTGCTTAAACTTGAAGGGAAAACATACTGTAGATATTGTAGAAAAATTACCAGGATATCCTATAATCTACCCTGTGCGGTATTCTTATTTTTAAATGTCTGCTAAGGAAAGGCGCAGCATCAGGCTGTGAAGAACTCAGGGCAGTAACTTTCATACAACATTCCACTCTCTGCTGTGCTTGGAGCTAACTCCGCATCGTTAAAAAAGGACGTGCATCAAGGGGATAATAAAGTCAAACAGTAATTTCGCATCCTGCTCTGTTAGAAGTGCTCACGTGGCCAAACTTAAAAAATTTAATTTGATGCTTCTAATAAGGATGTGTTTCCTTTGGTAGTTGTGAATGTCAAGGTGTGGATTTTAAATAGATTTTTAAATAGTTAAGAGTTTTATTGTAGTTCACTAAAGATTTCCTTCAGAGCCTTTTTTTGAATACTGCATATGACTGAACGATCAGAAACGGAAGTGATGTACAGGCTTTTTTCCCCCTACTTTGCTCTGAACAATAGATGCAGAAAAGCTGAATTTCATTGATTTCTATTACATCAGTCCTCCCTCAACCCTTCTCCAAAAATGCTTACTTAGTGGAACGTTGATGATTATGAATATAGCCTGATGGATACTTTCTTCTCTGTAAAGAATATCCTTCCCACCCCCTGGGCCCTGAGTAAAGATTATCACAGATAACATCATGCATGTGGCATCATCTTTGTGTCCGATAACTAGTGCCTGCTCAGTTTCTCTGGCCCTTCCACTCCTCATATTGATATATTCTCCATCCATTATTCTCTAGGGATGAAGACAGTTATTGCAGCCATTAGCTGGCACCACATTTCTATTGATGCTGTACAGCTAGAGCCTTAAGAGGTAATTTTCCAGATTTTAGTCAGAGTACTTTATTGTATAGAAAGTCTCAAAAGACTTGACTAACCACAAGCCAAAATTATTCAGTATATGCTGAATGCGCCCCACCTGCACCTTTCAAAATAAGAAAACAAAAAAACCAACAAACCCCACATGGTGCTTGACACTCTAATCTGCAATTTGGCTGTGGTATTCCTATTTTCACTGATACTCATGTGCAAGATCTAATAGGGTTGTTTCAGTTTGTCACAGGTCTGATCTGGAAATCATCTAGGCTTTTTTGTACGTTTTTGTTAGCTTTGTTAAATTCCTTCTCCCTGATCAGCGCACAGGGAGCAGTTTGATCTCTTTGCTTTGAAGTAAGAAAACACTGGATGTCTTGTGAAAACGTTTAATGCCTGAAGAGTTCCAAACAGAAGTTCTGGAAGAAGGTCCATTTCCCTTCTCAGCTGTGATCAGCCAGCGGCGTTTATCCTGCAGATCCCACACGGTGTAATAATTGATAGGATTCCTCTGGCTGCGGAGGGAGACTCTTCAGTTTAGATCAGAATTCCTTAAGGCAGGTGAGAAGCGAGCTCCTGATTCCCAATATTTTCTTGATCGGTGAAGAGAAGCCAAGTGTCTTCCCGTGAATTGGGTATAAGCAGGTTTTATTTTTATACACACACACATAAATATATATATAAACACACACCCCTTCGTGTCATTTGTAACTGCCTTCCCTGAGAAATATTGATTTGATCTTGCTTTTACTTTTTAACAACATTGTTTATAAGAGCGTTTTTTTCCTGAATGTTGGAATTAGTGTATATCTACTGCTGGCTAATGTTCAAAATACTTTTCAAAAAAGTCTTTAGGGCAAGCTGGTAGATTTGTGGAAACGAATGTGTTCGTTGCTTACAGGGTGTTTCGCTGTACTGCAGGGAAGTGTAAATGCAACAGGAAAATTGCATAAAGACAGAAACAAGGCATTGGTACCCAAGATGTATATCTATTGTATCTTCTGGGTTTGACAGTTTAAAAAATTATATGTAGAACAGGAAGTGCTGTTTGTTTCTGTGTAAGTTATTTTTATCTAAAGCACCCAAATCCTTAATGTTAAAGGCCAGACCAAAGCCATCTTACTCACATTGTCCTGCACAGGAACAGCAACCTCTATAGTCACATTATTATTTATCACTGTCTAATTCTCTGAACAAAAAAAGAAAGTAAATCCAAGAGTAATACATAGTTTGTCATGAAATCAGTCAAATTTGTGCTAAATTAAACAACCCAGCATAACGAACATTAAAGGCCACAGATATTTTTAGCTCAGCTATTGCTCTTAGACCTATAGTGTAACTTAAAACTGCCATGATAGAATTGACAGGGAAAGGAGGTCTCTGTAGGAATAATAAAATAATAATAGCAGTAGTAATAATAGCAACAATAGTAATGAAGATAATTATTATTATAATAAAAAAGTAAATCTCTGGTCCTTCCCCAAGCTTGTGTGAGGGAATTCTGTTCTTCTGATCTGGGAGAGCCCAAAATGCAACTCACTGCAGGGCTGGGTCTGTTGTCAACGTGACATGTGTTATGAATATATCCCCTCCGTGGGGGGGATGATGGCAGTATATTTGTGGCTTACTTTTTCACTTTATTTCTAGGGATTTTTTTTTTTTTTTTGTAGTGTGTTAGTAGTGATAGTGTCTCTATAATTTAAAAGAAAAAAGGCAGCGGCCCTGGCTGGCAAACATGATTTCACGGTAGGGTGCATCCTGCTGGTTTGCTCTTTTGCTCCGTTTTTATGGGTGATACTTAAACAGAAGGAAGTACAAGAACAATAGAAGAGTTTTGGAAAGTATGTGACAGTGTGAGAGTAATAACATTTACATAGGGCCTTTCATCTAGAAGGAACCCAGAGGAATTTATAAACAATATTACTTTATACAGTTTATAAACAAATAAATTGGGTTTGCTTGGTGATGCTTAAAAAAAAACCCCAAACAAACAAAAAATATTAGATAAAACAACTTTTATGATTTGTTTTCCTTGGAATAAACAAGGCTTTTGCAACAACAGTATCACTCTACCCATTATTTATTCTGTATTCCCTTTCTGTGCTCCTCTGCTATGGATCTGTTTTCTAGCTGCTTTGGATTGCAAGACTTAAGAATGTAGTTTTGTGATTTCATTACCGTAGAGTGCTGTATATTTCATAAGACCTAGAAAAAATGATAAATTGGTTATAAGCTACATCCAGCAACTGAAAAGTAGCATAGCTTTATGTAGTTATTGTAGCTATTTACCTAAAAATACACAATACCGCTGCTTCACCGATTTTTAAAGAGATATTTGGCAAATATCTCGAATTATTAAAGGCAAATAATCTGGGTTGAAAAGGGTTACTCATTTTGGAATTTGCTCAGAAAACTGTGTTTAAAAACACTATACACTTAAGATGGCATATCTCATCTTTAATGAACGTCTTCACAAACTGAAACAGGAAAATCTTTGTTTATCCCGTAATCTGCTTTCTCAGTGAGGTTTCACTTAATTTTGCATTAGTATGTAGATTGGCCTTGGGGGTCTTCATGGTCCCTTCCAACTCAAACCAGTCTGTGATTCTGTGATCTCCTCCCTTGACCAGATCCATTCTGTTTGCTGACTGTATCCTGTCCTAAACTCACATTCATCATACTCGAAAGAGATGCCATTTCTTCCATGCTTTAGGCTTTTATGTATACACATATATATATATATCTTTTTTAAGCTCTTTTTCTCATGAAAAATCTGTGGAGCTTGATGAAGAGCTGTCCCAATACAAATGGCTCAAGTTTTCATAGTGGCCTGTTTTGTGATTTATTGGTTTAATCCCTGTTACAGCTGACGTGACTTTTAATGGCCCTGTTCCTCTTAACAGTGTTTTCCCAATGCGCTGTTTGTTTAAAAGCAAAGTGGGAGGAGAGGAATGTGTTGCTTTTCTCTTCTTGGCTGCTGCTTGTGTATTCACGCTGCCATTGCTGAACCTAGAGGATGAGTTTTTTAAAAACAATTTAAGGAAAGGACTGGAGTCTTATTTTTCTGAAGGAGGATAGATCAACGGGGAGATCCAGAGTCAGAGAAGTGCATATTTGTGTGAGTTTTCAGAATGAGTAAAAATGAGGTGATTTTGTTTATTATGGGCATATGGATACGAATCTCCAAAGGGTGGTAGAGATTTTCATAAAAGTAATTGAAAAATAATGTAAAACAAACATGCCTTCTCTTTGCTCACTCATTAAGTAAACATTTGTATAGCTCTTTGGAGAACATAAAGTAACTTCTAGGATTCCTGCACTCTCAGTAAAACCAAATATATAAAGTCAGCACAGCAGCAAGAACGCTAAAACCATCTTTCAATCCAAATAATCACAAACTATGTGCTTATTTCAGATTATAATTTTATAACTCAGTTATTAAAAAAAAAAAAAAAGTCAGGAAGAAGAATTTACCTGTGGGACCATTATATTATGATTAGGTAAAATTTGCATGTGGGAAATGGGAAACCAAGGCAGGGAATGTGAGGTCCTGGAGTGGTGTCCCTGGAACCCTGGGCTTTTGGCCAAGTCCCTGCACAGAGGGAGCCCAGAGCCCCTTTCTTATGCATCAGTGCTGCTTGGGCCAGCAGGCACTGGAGCTCTCGGGTGTAGGAACTTCATCAAATTAGCAGAAAAACTTGCGCTTCGATCCAGACTGTCAGAATAGTTTTTTTCTATTTTTACCTTTTCACAGCTTTAAAGTAATGCATTTCCTCTGTGTGTCTTATAAACACAGAGGGAGAGAGTAACTGTGTACTTAAAAACATTTTAAATAGTTTCCAGTGGGTTCTCACCTATATTTTTGTGGGTGATAGTCCCAGTAAAGCTTATTCTAAGATCAGATGTTTTTTAGTACTTGCTTGATTTGCTGTACTTTTGGAAGGCCTTTCCCTGAGCGATCTGTTCTTGGATGACCTCTCCATACTGTCATTAAAACTTGGAAACTTTGGTCTTCTTGACAGTTAGTTCTGCGTTCTCATTATGTTCGTTCCTATTGTAAACATGCTAAAATTGCTGCTGTTGTTGCTTAGAATGGATTTTTCCTCAGTTGTTTTGAAGTTTAGTAGAAATAGAAGTTAATCTTTAAGAGAGTTAGGCTGGTGGCGATTGGATGGCCGAGCTTGATAGGTCACGCTGTGTCTGTCTCTTCATTTGCCCAGTAGATGATGTTCTGCTGACTCCAGCTGTTTTTTTGGAAAGCAGAAAAACAATTTGCTTTTCCTTCCCATAAAGTATAACCCTTTGTTTATCCTTGTGCTGCTGCGAGTTTCCAAAATGCAGAGACTTGCAAAGAAAAAGAAAGGGAGGAAATAGCTCTTTTTTTACACTGTTTTTCGTAGCGGAGAGTAGAGTTTAGTACTGAGTTGAATTGTTGACCTCTGCAGAGGTTATTATTAGAATTGGCTGATTTGTGTGTGGAGCTGTGTCTGTCTGACTGGGGGTCCAGTTCATGGAACAAACTGCCTACAGTGGGTTGGGTGAAGGCAGTTGCAGTTTTTCTAAGATAACTTTTTTTATTATTTGATTAATTTTTAAAAATTATTTGAAGAATAATGTTTTTTGCAGTTCTGCATTTACTTCAGTTCACTGAGGTGATTGAGAACACTTTCCCCTTTCCAAGCTCCCTTTCCAAGCAAGATGTTTCTTTTTGTTAGGGATTGTTGAATTGCTCAGGTTTTGTCATTGCAGCCCATCTGTTGGCTGCTGCTGCTTTGGGTTTCTGCCGTGAGCGTGTTATGAGGTGCCTGCAGAATTTGGGAAACGCGAGTGGCTGATTCTAAAGCCACTGGAGAGATGTATATGATGAGGGCTATCATCTGACAGCTTCTAATGCTGTATTTTATACATAAAAGGGAAGAAAAATAAGTTTGGGGGACCTGCGTGTCTTTTCTGACCCAGATGAGAATTGCTGAAGCAGAAGTCAGCATTAAAACCTTACTGGTCCTGATCTATAATGTCATCGGAAGAACACGTTTGTATTTACAACCTGGGGTTGTATTTACAACCTTTTTTTGCTTGCTTTGTTCCTTAAGAGGCTCTGGCTACCCACATTTTATGCACTTCTGGAATGAAATAACAATTGTGGCCATCATCTCTTCAGAATTCGTTTTCCTTCCTGAGATCAAGGCAGTGATAAGGCCTTACAAAATATTCACTTGGTTTTGCTTTCCTGGCCTGAGATGGATTTAATTGGATGAATTGCTGCTTTTCTCCTTCCATTGCTTTATGACCTTTGAAATAGCTTGCTACGATCTTTCAAACTTTGCAATACTCTCGCTGCTCTTCTCTAAAAAACGAAATAAGGAGCTGTTTGTTTCGGAGATATGAACAGTGGAGCAGCTGTTTCTGTATGTGCCCAACAAAATGCCATCAAACACGTCCTTAAGAGTTGTCAATATCAGTTTAAGCTCACACCTACGTGCTATAGTTGACAACCTTGATTGTCATTTTGCAGGCATTGAAAATAAGGCCACGTAATTTAAAAGTCTGTTGTTCTCGCTAAATGTTCTGGACAATTTGGGAGCCTGGAATGACCCTGATGCTTGCAAAAAGAAGGCAGCGAATTGGTTTGCTTTTTCTCTCTGGGGTTGGTATTTCAATATCAAGAGTCTGACACAAGAGACTTCGGGGAAATCAAAGCTTAGTGAGCTGTATTTTTTTTTTTATATATATGCTTCTTCTCAGAATGTAGAGTAGGATTTTATGCAATAGATTGCAGTTGTTGGCTATATGTGTTCTTCTAAAATGCTGTTTGCCTGATCTCAGTGCTCTTTGTGCCTGTGAGAGAGGATCAGCTAACCTGGGCCCTTTAAATCAGACACACATGTCTGTAAGTTTTTAAATGTTCTGTTTCTTGGCCAACCAGCGAGAGAATATGAATTACTAAATTTTCTATATTAGCCTAAGAACTGATGAAAACGGAGATTAACTATTTGCTTGATAGTCCCATCCTTCCCTCCATGTTCTCCCCGCTTATGCAGTATTTCTTTTTTTTAAATATATGTGTTTTAGGGTACCAGAGTGGATTTAGGGCTAATAAATGGTGTTATGCACATGGCTGAAAGCCTTAGTTTACTGGCTTAAATTTGAACTCTCAAGCTCAAATCTTGTTATCAGGGCCCTAATCAATCAACAGTCTTGTGCCTTCATCCCTGGGATTCTGTATATAGAATTATTAAAAGCAAAACCAAAAGTACTGTACATGTACAGCTTCATGCCACAACAATGTGGAATAGAATGAAGCTACCTAAAACTATTGACCAAGAGAAAAACATCACTTAAGTAAAATTAATTAAAATGTGAAGCTACAGAACCAATCCAAACTTTTAAATATCTCCCTCGCCCCACTGTATCAAAATGGCATTAAAAAAATGCAAACATAAGGAGAAATGAGTATTTACACATAATTAACTGTTCAAAATAGCTCATCTGACCACAGTCTTATCTTTAGGAACAAAAATGCAAGCATTTACTGAGTGATATTAGCAATTGAAAGGTTTTTGTTTAGACTTCTTGTTTTCTTGGCAATAAATAAAATTCTTTGTAAGAAGTCATTAAGATATTTCTTAATGTTGCCTTTTAAAACTTTTCAGGCTGCTATCCTTGCCCAGGGCCAAACATGAATCCTATTGCTCTTGGAAGCCGTTGGCTTGCTTATGCGGAAAATAAGGTAAGGAAAGGTTTAGTTTTAAAGAATACTTCTCTTTCTAGATTTCATTCTGGCTTTTGTATGTATATGGGGGCCGGGGGAAGAAAAAGTCTCAGAAAAAAGGTATGTGAAAAAAGGTGGTCCATAAGAGGACTTGCATAATGATGAGAGACCTAATCTTTGACCCAGAGTAGTTGTGCTTTGGATTCAGAGATGTCATATCTTTACTCTGCACCATTGATTTAAGCTCACGAACTCAGGGTGGGGGGCATAAATATGCCAGTGGCATAGGCAGAGGACAGTTATCAACATGTGTTTTCAGTGAGGTCGCTCAACAATCAACCCGTTTTGCATTTAAAAAGTTTAAAGCATAAAATTATAGACACTTCTGAAAGGCAGGAAACTGAGGATTCCTAAATGCTGTTTGGGAAAACTGAGTCTGGACAGAGCCAGTGAATTTGTATGAAACAACACAGCAATACACTTTGTAAATTAGGAAATAGCATTAAAATGACCACTTTTTAACATCTTTACTGAAATAGTTAGGCTCTGGGGGAAAAAAAAAAAGGAAAATGTTGCATTAATTTTTTTTCTTTCTAGAGGCAAAAGAAGAAAATAGATCCCAAGCAAAACAATTATCACTGTTCTTACCCAGCCCTAGGCAGGAGGAGTGGTTGTGTATTTAAAGCTTGAAGTGTTTGAAAACTTTAAATTCAGCTTCTAATGCCTTATTTTTATTTCAAAGCAGATGGTTTTTCTCCCTTCCACCTGTGACTGCAATAGCTGTTTCTAGAGCTGAACCAGGAATTAGCAGAGGGCCAGACTTTAGAGATGTACTATTTGTTACACCTCTTCAAGCAGAACTGATTTCTGTCCACGTTCAGGCCTGCCTTTCCTTTAATTCCATGCCTGTGGGGTTTTGTAAAACTTAACCACTCGGGCTGGGGTATAAAAAAATCCTACTGCCAAAAATATAACCCACTGATCTGCAGAAGAATTATATCACAAAAGGAATTTAAATGGCTTGTGTGTTCCCAGGTACATTCACTGCGGACTTCCCCTCTCTCCCTAGTTTAGCTATTAGCTATTTAGACACTTAAATTCAAGCAGGAAAGGAAAGCCAGGAGAAACAAACACATCTTACAGTGATTTTTAATTTTCTTTTAGCTAAAACATTTAAACAGGCAACATGTTCTGTGTACAAGCACCCAAATATCTATGCTTTTTGCCATTTTATTTAGTCAGAAGCACATACTGTATTGTTAGTCAGGGTTCAAATGCAAGAAATGCTTTTGTAGGTTGATGGCAGGTAGAAGAATCTTGTTTTGATTTATTAATTTTGAAGGAAGGCGATACAGAGTAAATCCCATGTACATTCCTTTAATCTATTCAATGTAAAGTTTAAAGTAGCTCTTTTCCTTTGTCATTTCTTTGCTTGCTAGTCATAAAAAGGAGGGGAAAGCCACACTCAGATTCTTAGAATGTCAGATATTTAATGTTACATATACATGGCTAAAGCTTTTGATTATATTTATTTAAATTTATTTGTGGTATTGCTGCCAGACCAAAAATCCCACCGTTTCAAAGTTTATGAATTCTTAGTGACTACTCATCTTGTAATTGAAAACTGGAGTTGAGTTTGCGACAGTCTGGGTGGCACCCAGAAGATTATAAAAAGGGGTTAAGTGTCTCAGCAGGGCTTTTTGCTATTTGTAGGGAAAAACACACCACTGTACATGATAAATAAGAGCTATGGTAATGGGTTATGGGTTTGTGTAGCTTAATAGTAGTTACTTGGTTGCTGTCTTTCTTCTTGTAGCTGATCCGATGCCATCAATCCCGTGGTGGAGCCTGTGGAGACAACATTCAGTCTTACACTGCCACAGTCATTAGTGCTGCCAAAGTGAGTACATCATCTGCTGCTGGGAGAGGTTATCGTGTAAGATAATTATTAGGTTTCCCTGCTGAATTGTACTGTGTGTCATCGCCCCCCCCCTTGCATTCACAAACAAGGGGAACACAGTGAGAAACACACTCGCATTAGCACCATCTATGTGGTCCTGGTCCTGCAAATCTCTGAGTATCCGTTGTTTTTCACAAAGTATTCTTGTCCTTACGAACTGATTTTTAAAAAAATTGTATTTATTACAAACAGCTATTCACATTAGTGACCCCTCTTATAGCAAAATCATAGTAAAAAGGATTTGTATAATGGCTATTCATATTATTAGAAGTTTATGCGATTAGAAATCAACATGGTGAATTATTACTGTTTTAGCATCGTGAAAACTGACTTCACAAGTACTTGGTGCTTTTTGGGCTCAGTCACACGAGCCTTATGAGTTTTAATCTCTCTGAAGGATGACAACGCAGTACTGGAGCTAATTAATTACCTGGCAGCTTTCTTTGAAGGTTAGAGTTTATTAATGACTGTTTACATATAGCTTCCATTGCCTGGTTTTCTTAGTTCAGATGAGATTATAATATCCCTCTGTTTTCAGACAAATGTCTGGGTTTTCGTAGTATCAAAAGAAGACCATGGCTTGGAAAAATCTTAAATGAGCCAAAGCGTATGCAGAGCTGCTGGTTTACTATTCCCCCTCCCCACCCTGCTTCTTTCCTTGAGGACTCGCTGGCAGCATTTTGCCAAGTAATTTCTTTTTCTCTCTCTCACACACACGTATAAAGTGAGTTTTGGCATTGTCTGGCAAACTTCGTGCTGATTACAAGCTTTCATTGTAACCACTAGCCTTTTCATTTCTGATATGCACAACAAAACAAATCTAATAATAGGAATTAAATGACAGCACAGGGCAGAAGGCTCAGCGTCACTGAAGAAAACAACAGTTACAGGAACCCACAAAGAGAGACACAGGGCATACCATCTCGTGTAAAAACAAAACATAAAAACATATTCCATCAGCACGGCTTTGGACACAATCTCACTGTGGCTGGAGTAGGAGAAAAATCACAGTTTTTTACATTGTTGAGGAGAACTTGAATTGCCATCCTCCTGGAGACATCTGAAATTTGCTGTATCTCTGCATACTTTCACCATCAGCAAAGAAAAAAAAATAAAACTGGGGGAAAATCTCCCTGTACTCGTTCAATCTCAGCATCATTAGCCTGTTTTTTTATAGCAGAGATAAGTTTGAAAAACCAACTAGCATAGCGTGATCAGCCACAGTTACGATCAGATGTGGTAAAATCTCACAAAGGGATCCCTGTGCTGCCAAAGCCAAGCCTAGTCATGGCTGGAGGAGAACAGGCCAAAGCTTTCTTAAATCATATAATGATTGTCAAAGCATTCCAGTAGGCATGGAAGACACTGTTCTCCATAATTTTTTTCAAGAGACTAAAAAAATCTAAAAAAGGGGGACATCCTTTTATAGCACTTGCCCCCAAAGGCCATGGATAAGGAGGTTTTAAAGTAGTGACAACCAAGGCGACGACTTTGCCTCCTGGGCAGTGCTGGCCAAGGGTCAGAATCCAGAAATTCCCACATTACACTGGACGTATGCAGACACTGAAGTGGTGATGCTGCATCATGTGAATAGCTACTGAAGAAAAGATGTGTTTATTATCGTAGGAAAGGAAAGGTTGCTAGTCTCTGTGCAGAGAGAAAGTAACAGTGAAAGTTAGGAAAACGGATAATCCTGAGGGCACAGTCTCTACACTGCTTTGTCTTTGCCCTAGCACATTGCTTTTGTGCTCCACTGCCTGTTAATGTCACTGTAATAGACAAGATTAATACTAATATAGTTTTAAATATTTGCATGGTTTGGCTCTTGAGTATATTTCAGCCTTACTGTATTACTTTGTTACTTATTTCTGCGTGAGCAACACTTAATCTGAAATGTTTAATTTATTACCAATTTCACTGCATCTTGGCTTACTATCTAGCAAGTTTTTATCTCCGATAACAGAAATGCTGACTTTCTTGTTGGCAAAAATACACTGCGAGTATCCGTTGCTCTGTCCTTCTCATTACCTCACCGTTGACTTTACTCCTTGCTTAAGTAAGTCTTAATTTATAAATCTTTGCTGCTGTTACATCTTATCAGCCTGTAATGGTTTGTAATTCATTTCCTTTGATCGGCAGAGGTATTAGCTCTTTTGACAGTGGATGTCCTTTTCTGTTCCCTGTGCTGCTGCTTTTTGGTTCAGAAGTGGCTCCATAAAAGTTCTTGTTTTGTCAGATTATCTTGGGTTACAGCCTTTTCTCTGTTTGGGTTCCAATTTCTTATTGAAGGAAGTGAAAGAACCTTCGTATAAAGGAGAAAGATAAAGCTGAGAGCAAAGAGTAATTTCAACAGGGTCAATTTTGAGAATTACCTTTCAGATCCTCTGTAGAAGGTCTCAATGGAAGTGCAGAGTATTTACTTCAATGATACTCCCTTTGAGAAATGTTTTTGAATGTCCTGGTAGTGAGCGGTGGGTTTGTCCTCAATGCGATGTACCGCTGAGTACTGGACTTGGTGAAATAAATACATTTCCTCCTTAATCAAATAACTCGGGAGTCAGAAGCCAAGAATATCGAGGTACAACATGTTGGAGCTTCTTGTTTACTGGTGTCAAAACTCTTGTTATTGTGGTAACATGATGCATAATTCCTTTACATCATCTTCCCATTTGATTTTATGATTCCTAGATGGATTTTATTTTGAACATTGAACTTTTTTGTATTTCTCCTTAGTTGCATCTTGCAAGAGCGTTGCTTTCTGCTGTTGCTGAAAAAAAACACATGCATTTGTTTCCAGCTCAATCTCTTTATTTTCTTTTTCCCACATTTGTTTGGTGGCTTTCTGCCTGTTCACGTTCTAAAAAGCTCTGATAATTTCAGTAACTTGGCCAAGCAGAAAATTTCTGGAAATAGAAAATGTGTCAAAGTTTTCAATTTAGGTTAATGTTTAGCAAAGATAAAAATCGATGTGTTTGGAAAAATCAAAAGGTTCTTCCTTATGGGATAAAGAATCTTTTCGCTTTTCAACATACAAGATCTTTCAGAAGAAACCCCATTACTGCTTAACAGGATGGGTGATGGGAGGATATTCAGGTGCTTGGTTTGAGATAAGCATCCAGATGTGAATTCGCTTGTTATAATTATCCATATTTATCCATTTTGGATGCAGCAAAGAAGGGGACACAGCAAAAGGCATCCTTATGTCTCCATGCTTGGTTGGTTTGTATGTCTTATTGAAGAGAGGTTTGGTGCCAACATATCCCTGGGTGAGACTTGGTTCAACTCCCTCTGCTCAAGGGGTGCTCACGCAGACCTTCCCCATCTTGGTGTATTCTTGTGGCCAAACTGGCCACACTGTTTCAGATGAAATTCCTGATGGGTTTTCTTTCCTGTCCAAGCTCTTCTCAGAATATGAGCAAGAGCAGGAAAGGGAAACATTTTTGTGAAACATGGGCATTTCAACAAACATTTAGTTTGAACTTGAATCTATAATTGATTGTACATTTTGTTCAAACTAACCGTGAGGCTTTCATGTTCTTGATTACCAAAGCATATCTTTTTGATATCTCTTTCTTTTTTCTATAGGTTTCATTTGTAAACAAATAAATCATGTAAAATGTATTTATTATGAGAAACAGGAACAATATATTGTTTTGTCACTAAAAGGATGTAAGACCTTTGGAACAAAACAGTCTAACAGGCACCGAATGATGCATTTTAATTTTCCCATCTAATTAAAGTTGTACTTATTTTTCAATTAAACGAGGTATGAGTGCATACATTTATTTTAATTAAATATATGTGTTTCTTTATATTTGAATGAATGTGAACAGTCTTATTTTTCAGTAGACTGGGTACACGTGAGCATACAAATAATGTCTGTGTTTGTACAATGTGCATCATTGCTTACAAAAGGAATCTGACCAAGTATTTTAATTTTATTTATAAGAAAATTGCCCTGAGTAGGCACTGGCAGTTCCCATCGATGACAAAGGAACTGGGACAGTGCAAACTTTACCCTCTTTCATTTGAAATGTATTTGGTCTGTCGAATGTCTAGCATCAAATTATAAACCAAGTTCTTCTCACCTCATAACTTTTTTAGTTGATTCTTTCTCCATATCTTTTAATCCTATAGTGGTAAAGTGATTTAGCAAAAGCTGCATCTGTTTTCTCTTGTTACCTGATAACTTCTTAATGAGTACTAACAGCTTATGTGAGAGCAAGGTCATTAGCTCTAATGGATAGAGGGGACAGCTGATATGGCATGGGAAAGGTTAAAGATTACCAGAGAAGTTTTTGCAAATATACACATAGCACAAAGAAGTAAGTGCCATAATGGTTTTGCGCTGATATTTCTGAGCTAATGGCCTCGGCCACGTCTTTGTACACCTATTACTGCCCCACAGTCCTGCAGTCACACTCTGCTCTAACGTGTAGCAGTAATTCATTTTATTAGATAAGCATGTTAATTTTTTTCTAGAGAGCTATAAATTTATACTTGGCACCTTGTCAGGCAATTTCTCTAGATAGAACATGAAAGATATTTTCTAAAATAGGTCAGTTGCAATTCTTGGTCTTTTACCTTGCATAGGTATTTTGCCATCTAGTACTTTTGTACTGATTTCTCTTTCCTGCTGTGTAAACTACCGGTGCATTTGATACGATTTTAACTATTGGCCAGAAAACTGCCTTGTCAGTTTTTGTAAGGAAAGACTCTGTTGAAATGCATTTTTGTGATGGCATCGGGTCTATTTTAGGTCTGTTCCTCGGATATCGTTATCTGCTTTATGTCACCTTTTTTCAGCCTTCTGCATTTGCCACTGTTAAGATTTGCTTTATTCTCATTTGTTCTATCAGAGTATAAAAAGAAATCATAAGAAACAAATGGCAGGATATTACTAAAGACTTTAAACCCCAAAGACATTCCTATGATAAAGGCATGGCTCGATTTTAAGTGGTAGTATCTCCATTAGCATTAATGGAGCGAGTCCATCAGCTGAGGCATCTCAGAGGTTAATCAGGCTTCCTGGCTAGATATTGCCATCAATACCGTGTGGCGCCTAATTCTGTTGGCCCTTCAGAGGTTTTCCTGACAACACACTAACAGACTTTGTGTAAGTCATTTCCTATGAATTATTAAAACAAACGTTTGGCTGCTAATTGATGAACACTAATGTGTTTTCTAATCACTGCAGTTTGAGATTTTAGCACTAAACAAAGCAGTTGCAATTGATTTGTGGCTGCTTCTTGGTTTCAGCCTGTGATCTGTACTTTTTTTTTTTTTTTTCCTTTTCAATTTAGCAGGCAGCTTAGCTTGTCTTTTTAGTTAAGAATTGGCTTGTTATAGTGTCATTCCGTTCTGATCTCTTTTGCTATTTCTTATTTATATTGCATAATAAATCTGCTCAATTCTTTATAGGCAGGTAAGGCACAGTCCTTGAATCAAGGAGAAAGTATTTAAAGTTGTAGTTTGGATTGTTTGGGGTTTTTTTAAAACCTGTATCTACTCTCCTACTGTATGTGCTCTCCCACTTTCTCCAAATAAAAGAACATAAAAACGGTCTTCAGCTTCTTTAGATAATAAAAGCTGGTGTGATTAGTATGTTTTCAAAGCCACGTCTGGAAGAGATGCAGACTGTGGAAAGTCACATTATTTTTATGGGATGTGTGTGGACTTTGTGCAGAGCTGTCCTGCCCGGTACCTTAAGGATGGCGGTTTGAATTTTGCTGGGTTTGAGTCCCATATTCAGTTTTAATGCTACAAAAGGCATAATTGCTGAGAAAGTAATGAATGTGTCTGTCATGTCTCTCAAAGGCTGAATTCCTTGTCTCTTGCACTTGTGCAGAAGACATAACTATTGCAGTAATCACCATTATGGGCTGTAGGTATGTCTGCATGTGGCACTGGCCTCCATGTGCACCCATCTTGGCTTCATCATTTCATTCTTCTAACTATCCATTCTCTGTCCCCCGGGGAATAAGTAAATAACAAAGTGAAAGAAAGAAAGAAAGAAAAAAGCTGTAACATTTAGGCAACATGAAAATACTTCTTTTTTTTTTTTCAATAATTTTTTTAGAAGCATTTAATTCCAAACTAAAGGTGAATACTTGAAATTAATAGGATGCTAAATATAAATATAAAATATAAATATAAATAAATATAAGATATTTGTTACCTACAGCCTTTGTCACTTATATATCACTTATAAAAACATCTGGTTTGTGTTCTTCTGGTGTGCACAACCTAGTTATATTAATTGTGTTCAGAAAAAAAATCAAGATAGATCCACAAACCAGCCCTAAACATTATTTATTGGTTCTCTTTCTTTTTTTCAGACGATAAAGACTGGACTTACAATGGTGGGGAAAGTCGTTACGCAGCTGACGGGGACGCTGCCCTCAGGAGCAACTGAAGAAGAAATTTTAGCTCACAGCAACATTCGTCGAAGTCCTCTGGTGCCTGGAATCATCACCATCATTGACACAGAGACAGTCGCGGAAGGACAGGTAATACAGTGTGCACAGAATATGCATTCATTCTCACAAAAATCTCAGGAAAATGTATTTTATGCTTTTGAAAATGAAAAATAAACGAGATCTTTGCTGGGTCAAAAAATTTTACAGACGCACACAGCTGTGATAGAGTCCAATTTGGGAGTGAAATTAAGCCAAAATATATATTGTCCTTAGAATGTATTTATGTGACACTTTGACAACATCATGTGTGAAGTGTCACATTTTGTCTCTCTAACACTTGTTCATAATTGACATTGATTTATGCTGATCAGCTGAAATGTATATGTAGTCTGATTATATTTATTAATATATAATGTGTCTGGAAGATGTGAGTGTCTAGAAATACTTGAATTGCTGAATTCCAATTTAAAAAAAAGATGATGGGTGAAGTTGGATAATAAGTATAAAAGCTTATAATTTTACATAACTTTCAAAACTAAAATATAATGAAGCATGATGTTGGTTTGTGAGGCATATGTACTGTTTTACTGATAAAATACAGTGCAGCGCGTCAGGCAAAATCATGTGCTAAAAAATCCATGCCATTATCACACAAACTTGAAATGGGTGGTTTGTACTGCTCATGACAGAAGAGATCCATATTGGTTTTGTTTGTTTCTGTCAATCATTTCATTTTTTAAGTGTCTGGTGCTGGAATTAGTGTTTATGCAGGACTCCCATGCACTTCATTAGTCTATAACTTTTTTTGTAAAATTTTTTACATATTGTTCACATTTATTGAATTTAAAAAATTAAAAACTATTTCTTGTTTTCCCCTGTCTTTATGATACTTTTTGCAGGTAAGTTAGTAAGGTATTAATGATAAATCAGTAGTTAAGCTATTTTCTTTTCTTACCTGAGAGTTAAATAAAATGGTTTAGTTGAAAACAAATAAACAAAAATTCCAGTGTACTCTTTGAGCTGTGCTTGTTCCTGAGAATTTGTTTTGGAAGTATTTAGCCAAGTAATGTTACACTGAAAGGGGATTGTTCATATATCAATATAGGCCTTTTCTTGCAAAATGAAAACAAAAAAAAAAAAATCAGAGGAAGATAATGGAAAAAAGTATGTATTCTACTTAAGATCTTACGGAGTCAGGGCTTAAAATAAGTCTGACCGTTGGGGTTTGCTTTTGTTTCCTGGGAAAAAAGGTCTTTTGACTCTTCATGTACTGTCAGGAAAAAAAAAAAAAAAAAAAAAACAGAAGAAAAATTTTGCTTCATAAATTTCTCATGAAGCCTTGTTTAATGCGGTCATTATTTCTGGTGGTCATTGTCTGTGCTTTGATTCTTCTGCATAGGCTTAGGGAAAAAAAATGATATATCTTAGGTTTTTAAGCCTTGTTATGTATGATTTAGAGGTTTTATGAACTTGTCCTCTGACCTTAACAATAGTAGGGAGCTATCAAGCCTAAAGGGCACTATGGCAAAGTAGTTGTAAAAATGATAACGCTTGCCTTGTCCAAATACTGCTGCTGTAACATAAATAAGCCATCCGTTCTGGTAAAATAATTTTTGTCTTGAATCTCTAGGGAAGGAGGTTCTAAGTTAGATGTCCTAATTGTATGTCTTCCATTCATATTTTTGTGATGAGAAGTTTGAAAATGTTACTAAATTAATAATTTATTCTCAGTGCTGCGACTCGCTTTCAGAATTAACATGATATTTTTTTTTCCAGGAAAAATAATCTTCCTTTTGCATTGTCAGATTTTCGTGGCATAGAAGACTTTTTAACAATCTTACTGAAATGTGCATCTAGCAAAAAGAAAGTTGATTAAAAAATAAATACACTTTGTACATTGTCTAAATAAAGACTGTCATCCAACACTGCCCCAGTAAGGAACCATCTAATGTAAGGGGTGTCGTGCATGCTTGCTCCTCAGTCCCCACTGAGTTTTGGCCTTTACTACAGCTGGACTTCCATCGCCAGGTGGAAACGTAGAGTTCTTCTGGGGCCAGATCACCTGAATGGGGCCAGTTCTGGTTCTGGTCTGGACCTGGTCCCCCAGAGCTTGAGAGGG
>JAOXNO010000007.1:5848433-5860162 GCA_028565335.1 Limnodromus scolopaceus
CCTTTTTTCCCCCTTTTTTCCCCCTTTTTTCCCCCTTTTTTCCTGTTTTCCTCTTCATAAGACAGAAGGGACATAACAGCCTGCCTGTATTTCACACTGGTCTATGCCTTGGCATACTCTGCAGAAGGAGAATTTCACATGAGAATTGGGTAGCAAACGCCCTGTGTTGCCTGTGGCAGTTGACGTGTCCGTTTCGGTGGCATGAGTTGTCTCGGTGGGGACCGTGGTGGTGTCGGTGGTGGCGAGGCAAGAGGAGCCTGTGCTGTGTAAAGCTGCGTGGAGCGGCGCTGGGAGTGGGTGTGGGGTGAATAACCTCGGTGTCTGGAGTGAAATCCCCCGCCTCCAGCTGAACTCTGGTAGCATTTTTCCAGGCAGTACGCTGTGTTTCTGCCAGGCTGCTGAGATACCGACTTCTCAGCCCTTAGAGAAATTTGAGACAGTTAATTTTTGTTCTTTGCTCTGGCACCATGCCTGACGAGCGTTTCGAGGGGTGCCAGCCATCCACTGCAGCAGCTGAGCGCACGGCTCTGTCTCCTTTCATTTTATGGATTCTTCTGTGCCGTTGAACTGGGAGAACTGTTCCTCAGCCTTGTCCTGAGGAACAGAACCAGGCTGTCCTTTGCTGCAGATGAGCTATATAAATCAAACCTTCAGCAGGACTAACATACCTGGGCACGAGGTCTTAAGGGTGTATTTGTGTGAGTAAGTGGAAGGTGAAAGCACGTATATGTGTCACTTCCATAATGTATAGAGAAAGTAAAGCGTAGAGAAATTGCCCCTAAATTTTAGATACATCTGCTAATTCTGTCTCATTATTCAAATACTGAGTTTGATTTTAGAGGATGCTAAAATCCTAAAACAGATAACAGATGGGTTATCTGTTCTGTCCATCTTCAGTGGGGACTGCAGCACTCCTCTCTCTCTGGACTTCCGCTGTCTAGAGAAAACTCAAGTTGCGCAGACAAATGTAGGGAATAATTTTGGAATTTCGGCTGAGCTACTGAGACAGGCAGAATGGGAAATTGTATTTGGGTCTCAATTCCTTTCTTCTGTGATATCTGGTGAGATCTGAGCTGCTGGAAGGCTCTTCTCCTCCAGAGGGGTTTTTAAGGTCTGTCCTCTCAAAGGAGGTGGCCTGGGGGCCACCAGGGGTGTAGCAGGCGGCCGTTGAGATCCATATGCCGTCTCCTTGCTCTCTCCTATGGTGCATTTGGCACAACTTTGGACAGGAATTCCCTCAAAAAGTCCTAGGAGCTTCTTCCATGCCTGCAAGACTTCCCAGTCTCACATTTGCACTTTTGCTGTTGATCTGGGACGGGCAGATTTGGACTAGGTCTACAGTTTCAGACACTGCTGGCCAGCCCCAGAGATCTCCTTTCTTTGCTTCTGTTCCTTTGCGCTGGGAGCATACTTATTAATGTATCTATTACACGTGTTTTTGGGGGCGATCTGGTTTAGAGTAGAAGCTTGTGCATCTATTTGAAGTTTGTTTAATTCTTATTCATTCACTACTGCTGCTGTAAGGTTTGTGCCTTGTTTCTCAGTTACGCTGGAGGGGGGGAAGGCTTCATTGCCAAGAACTATATCTACAAAAAATCCAGTAGGTGGCTGTGGGTAGCCAGGAAAGATGAGAATTACCCTGTATTTGAAATTTTTTAGAGGTTGTGCTTCAATTGCCTATTTGTTAAGGCAAGTAACTAGACTCTGAAAAGGACATTTTGTTACAAAAGCTTAGTGGTGGTCTTCTCTTTTCAATAAAAGCTTTTCTCTGCAGGTCTTCAATGTATCCATAGAAGTGTTTGCCAGCTACAGAATTCTGTGGTGGCTTCTTACCATTTTAGGGGGAGCAGTAGCCCTAGCTAAGCACACCTTCAATTTGGCAGTAGCACCAACTTTTAAATTGGTGGGATGGGGAAGGTACATTCTGATATACCTAAGTAATATCTATTACATACATAATTCAAGTAGAAAAGTGTAAATTTCTACAGCTGCCTTGCGAGGTCAGAATGGGATGCGTTCTTGGACCAAGATAGCTTCTACCTAAGACAGGAAAGAGGTAGGATGTAAGACTTGATCCTTACGGAGTTAAGGGCAAGGTGGTAAGAAAGATTCCGAAGAAGCAGGTTTAGAGAGAGGGCAAGAAAGGAGCTCTCAGCGAACAAGAAGTGGGAGACTTTTCAAGCCGTGGTGGTTGACTGAATGAATAGTGGCAAATTTCCAGCAGTGCGAGGGAGAGGGGATGGAAAAGAAGTTTGCAAACAGTATAGAAAACAAAGAGTAGAAATCAACGCTGGGGGTACAGTTTCAAACCAGTTTAGTAGAAGAGGACAGGTTAAAAAGAAGGGCACGTTGAAAATGAACTGCAAGAACTTCGAACTCGTAATATTAGGGGACTGAAAGTTAATTTTAGGAAAATTGAGGGATCGAGAAACTGTTGCTCACTCAAGGTCACGCAGTAACTCAGCACCTGAGAAGAATATTACCCAGGATCCCCAATTCTTAATCCATTGCTGAAGCCAGGAAATGACGTGTCAAATTCAGTTCATTTTTGTACTTTGATTTTTGCTGTTGTAGTTCAATATCTTAATTTTATTGTGAAAGAGACAAACATTTCAAATAAGACACTCAATTAGTAAATAGCTAAAAAGTACTGGTGTTTTATGAATATGTTTTTTTTTTTCTTTTAAATGTGGTAAATAAATGATCTGCTTTCCAGAGGTGTTGCTCCTGCCAGCTTAGCGGTTGAGAGCTGTGAAGTGCAGCACATCTAAAATTTTAAATAATTACGCTTCCTTGGCTACAAAAGAGCTTTTCCATCCATTAATAATGAGAAAATTAATGTTGGACCAGCAGTAAAACAGATTAAACTGTATACCCCTTTGGATGCCTGACTGCACCTTTAACGGACCTGAAATTCCTCTGATTATTTAAATGTTCTATATTGAAATGTGATGGTGGCCTTGAGTTAATAGTTAAAGAGGTTTAAATTGGAATGTCTCTGCAGAAGTTTTTCCCATTGATCAGAGCAAGTGGGCAGAAAAATACCATATTTGATTGTTGGGCAGCATTGATAGTGCCTCACAGATAAACAGAAATGGGTTGTTTTCTCTTTTTCCTAAGATGTATAGTCAGTCTTTTATTAAGCATATAGATTAGTTGAGGTTTGAAGATATCTTTTATGATGGCAAGTGCTGTATAAGGTAATTTATTGCAGCGCTGGCGTGGCCGCAGCCAGCACCTCCTCTCTGCTTGGACTTTTCTAGTGACTGAAACTTTGCAAGATTAATCAGACAGATTAGTTAGTTGCTTTTTCTCTGTTTATTTTGACTTTTGTTTTTCAACGGGAATCGTTGCCTTTGAAGACAAATGTATTAAAAATACTGCAATGGCATCATATTTGATGAATTGCGTTGTGTCGCTATGCCATATACGCTGCGCCAGAAGGTGTGAAGTATCTCATAATGTGTAGCTTGGTAGCATTGCTTTACGGTTTGTTTGCGACGGAACAGTGTCAGCAGTGGAAGATTTTGGCATCAAAAGCGTAAGTCCGGTCTCTTCTAACATGAAGTGTGCTGTGAGTGATGGCAAAAAAGTAGTCTCCTCATCGTGATTAGCCAGGTTGACATCAATGAGAATGCCCTCTTCGGGAAATACAAGGCTGTTCTTTTCTGTATTTTTTAATTCCATTTGTGGACTTTCTTCTTTCTTTTTTTTTCTTCTTAAATACCCTCCCCACAGGAAACTAATTTTCATTTTATAGAAATGCTCACCTAATTCTAGAGCATTTCCTACCTGAAGGTGGAAGACTTTAGGAGATACTGAAAATTTAGGAAATTCTTGATCATTTAAATTCTCTGTTAAATAATCACTTCATTTCAGATAGCTATGATATAAGTAAAAGTATTGTTTAAAAGCAGTCTTAAATAAAATCACTCTTTGTTTTCTGTGAGTTTAAGCCTGAAAGTACTCTGAAGGGATCTTAAAACTGAGGAGAAATGCATATGAAATCCTGTAATCAGTGCTATACAGCATCATGTTATTTGCGTGGAAGAAACGTATTTAAAAGAGAGCCAGTGTGGTGATTCGCAGTGCGTTAACCTTCCTCTTTTCAAATTTCAGAGATATATGTTTATCAATAGCTTCAATCCATTGCTACTTAACTTTGTTGAAAACTTCTGGAATCAGACTTTTCTAATTTAAGTGTTTAACCTGTTATCTCTGAAGAAATTTATGCCCGAGCCAGGATGAAGTAGTAGTTAGTGCGGGTTTGAATGGAGCCTGTTTGCAATTTTGAAGGTGTGATCTTTGAGGAGGGGGGAGAAGGTAGGAATCATTTCCCTGTCATTATCAAATTGATGTCTTGGTGCTGATAAGATACTTTACCTCTGCAGAAGTGCGATTCAATCCTTGTGCTTCATCACCTATCTTTTGCTGCAAACACAAGTCATAAACAAGTAATTGTTTTCCATCTATGAACCATTTATAAGCTTTTTTCATTATTACAAAAAAGTCTTGCTTTGATGCGAAGCCTTGAGGAGGATTATTTCAGTAATTTTTATAGGCTCTTCTTCCTCACTTTTAAGTGAAAGGAAAAATCAGCGTCTTAGCTCCTTTAAGCATTAAAAATGACCAGTTGTCCTAATCTGATATTATCCGCTGTTGCTTTCTATGCTCCTGCAGAAAATTTCACAGTTTATTGAAGGATGGTTCTTTAGTCACCTTTTTATGATCATCTTTTTATAGAAATTTTACATTGTGTTAAAACTTGTCAAATTTGTAGGTAAATAAAGTTACTTTTACTATAATGCTGAATATATTGAAGAAGCACGTGGGCGCACTTGTAAAGGTTGATTTGTTTGGGTATCGCTATTGCTGAATAGACTGGTTTGATACATGATAGTTTTATAACTAATTCTAAAATATATTAAAATTATTATCAGAACAGTCATTTAGCACAGCAGGCATTGTTAATGAGTTGTTAACATCCTTTTGGATTCAAGATGCACAACTATAAACCCCTTTTGTATAAAAAGGGTAACTCTATTTGCTGTCTTGACGTTGGTGGCAAAAGCTCTGTAAACTTTGGGGGGGGTGTGTCAGGATTTTACCCTCTCTCTGTAACATTTACTTTCTTGTTATTCCAATGAAAAGTGAAACCCACGATAATATGTTTCAGCAGTAAAAATGTTTACTGCAATCTCTGCAACTCACAAAGCCCCAAACACTGAGGTAACGGTGGAGGCTACGGGTTTGTGTTCCGTTTGGAGGAATTCCAAGGAGGGTTAAAAGAAAAGGGAGTCTGTTCCCTTTGATCTTTTGGCCCCCCCTTACTCAGCTGCCCTCAGCGTGCGTCCTCTAGTTTCTGGAGGGAGAAACCCATCCTGATAAAGTTTTAGTATTTATTGGGCCATCAGCTGTAGCCAGTTAGTGTTTGAAACCGGGGAATAGTTTTTTAGTACATCAAGCGTATCGTCGAGCCATCTGTTGGGCATGGGAAACGTCTGACAGTTTCCATACATCCACCCCAAGCTCCGAGTATTCAGATTAAATATATAATTGTCCTTAGTGTGTTAGAGTGTATAGAGATCTCCATAGGTAATTATTTATTCACAAACCAATTTTTTATTATTCTTATCTTTCTTTTGACTTACTGGGTTTCTTGTAATATTTATTTTTAAATGTTTTGGATATCTTTATGTACTCATGTTTATTTTTTTGGTGATTTTTGTTGTTAAAATCAGATTTTCCTTATTTAGTTAAGTTTTTTTGAGACCAAATTTTGTAACTGACATATGTGTTACACTTGGAAGTATACACGGGCTTAGTAGCACTAATATTTGGCTATATTTTGACTTGCATCAGCCTCAGAGAGGAGTTAAGTGAGTATAAATAAAGCTACTGTTCATAGGTCAGGTCATATGTTTCATAAAACCATGGACCATACAAACTTTGTCACATCTTAACCAGACACGTACACGAGTGCTTTCGGAGGAGAGCTGCAGGGGAGCAGGAATCCGTGGAGTCAACGTGCGGCAGGTGGGAATGCCCAGGGAAAGGCCTAGGGGCTGAACCAGGGGCCACTGCAACTCACCGAGCTCTCTCATCCTCTCATTTGAAAACCTGCAAAGCATGATATTAACGTTGCACGATGTCTGTGCTCATATTTACAAAAACAAAAAACCCACAACAAAATCTGAATAATTGTTCATATTCTTTTTATCACTGTGTAAATAGAGAACTGTGTCCAGTTCTGGGCTCCCCAGTTCAGGAAGGACAGGGAACTGCTGGAGAGGGGACAGCAGAGGGCCACAAAGATGCTGAGGGGCCTGGAGCATCTCTCTGATGAAGAAAGGCTGAGGGACTTGGGGCTTTTTAGTCTTGAGAAGAGAAGGCTGAGGGAGGATCTGATCAACGCCTATAAATACTTAAAGGGAGGGTGTCAGGAGGATGGGGCCAGTCTTTTTCAGCAGTGTCCAGTGACAGGACAAGAGGAAGTGGGCATAAACTTGAACATAAGCAGTTCCATCTCAACACAAGGAGGAATTTCTTTACTTTGAGGGTGGCAGAGCCCTGGAAGAGGCTGCCCAGGGAGGTGGTGGAGTCTCCTTCTCTGGAGACATTCAAACCCACCTGGACACATTCCTGTGGGACCTGCTCTGGGTAGACCTGCTTTGGCAGGGGTTGGAGGAGATGATCTCCAGAGGTCCCTTCCAACCCCATATCATTCTGTGATTCTGTGGGATTCTGTATTTGTGCCATGGCTGTACAGGTCTCTCCATGGCTTTGCATGCATGGAAAAGTTGCATTCTTAAGTGAAATATATCCATAAATATATGCTTCCTTCAGGCAGATGTAGGCCTCTTTCCCTAACGTTTGTGCCCTCAGTGTTTTTAAAACAAATCCAACACAGCTTGAACGTGTTGAGTCCTTCAGTGTGTAATTACAGAATGACATTGTTTTGGAAGGCGGAAAAACCCTTCTGTTCCTCTGAAAGATGGCATTATTTAAAGCGGAGTTATTCGTGAAACTCAAACCCAAGGTGAAAAGGCACGTACCTCATTTGTATGCATATAACAAACAACTGTGCAATTAGATAGGTGTTATAAATAGGATGTGGTGGGGATGCTTAGGCTACTCGGGTTTCCTAGATTTTATAGCAAGTACCCAACCGAGATTTGCTGCCCTCTAATTTTGCCGTTTGGGCTAACCAGCTGACGCCTGGTTGAAAAGAGTTATGTTCCTACAAGGCCACAGAAGCCTTAGTATTCCGTCTCCGTCTCCTTCGGATTGCGGAGAACTCTGTGTACCATCAGCAACTTCCATCCCACCCTTTCGGCCAACCCTCATCTATCAAAGCCGGGCTGCGAGCGAGCGAGAGGAAGCTCCCAGATAAACATACAGCAGCGCCTAAACTCCTAATCACTCTGGGCTTCCGCTTCCAGGCCCTATAATTAGAAGTCCTTCTTTTCCTTGTATTCCCAGTTGACGCAAATGCTTTTTGTGGCTTGGCACCTCATTTAGGGTGTGGGCTTAGTTTATGGCCAGGCCAGAGTCTGGTTTAGTCTTCTGATACTGCATAAATAGCTCTTAACCCACAGTCTACATCTGTACTGGTTTTTCCTTTTATGCATAAATTCGCTGTATTTTTTAACGTTTCTATCCTCAAAGAAGCTTATTGTTTCCCAAACAGAATGCAGGGAAAGTAGGAAGCTGTAAATTAGGGCAAATGTATCTGTCAGGTAAAACAAAGCTTTGGCAATTTTTATTTTTTTATTTTTTTCCGTTTGGGATATTTGTTCCTTTTACACTGGATTTTAATCATCTCTGTGGATTTGAAAAACCACACACTAAAAGAGTCATTAATTTAAACTAACTGCGCCCCTCGCATTATGGATAAGCAAAATCAGAATTTTTGCAGTGAGATACATTCGGAGTAATATCTGCTTTACACATAAATTTCCACCGGGTTCTGCGTATGCAAGACTTTCAATTGATTTCAGATGTTATCTGTTAAACAGGGATTAATGCCAGTTTGAAAAATAAGCAGGAAATCCTCGAGAATTATTCACTTTTCATCTATGATTATTCATACATAAAGTACATCATAAGAGAAAACATTTTTTGGACTGAACTTGTGACAGCTTTAACCCGTATTTCCGTCTGAAAAACTTTTTGGGAAAACTGTCACAAGGTCTTTTAGAAAGCGGAGTTGAAGTTTCCTGCACTTGAAAGTGAAAGTGAGAGGGAAGGACCAGGATTCGAGTTCAGGTCTCTCTGCTGGGACTCGGTTTCTCTGCCAGGGAGTCGCAGGGAGATGGGAGAGAGAAAGGGAACGGTTGAGCCGTAATAATTGCAAACTGTGATTCTTCAGTGCGAAGTAATGAGAGCTGGAAAATACCGTACCAAAACCCCAAGTCAAATGTTCTAAACCAGCGGTGATTTATTGTTTGAATAACAGTAGTAAGTAAGATATTTCAAAACGCTGTTTTATAAATACCCGTTCTTTCACATCTGTGGTATTGTGCTTGGGAGCTCTGTGTTGATACAAGTTGTGCGAGGATATGTTTGTGTTTCAAATGCAAATGGGACTATGAAAGGTCCTCCTTCAACTTACTGAAAAATAGTCGCTAATATAAGCGAAGGGCCTGTTTTCCCTTGGCTTTCATCTAACAAAATGCATTCATTTCAAACAGTGACAGACAGCAGGAGTTTAGATTAGGCATGCAAAATTGCCAAATCAGATACCACCCATCTTTCTATTTTTAAGCCAATTCCTTTCCACCCACAACTGTATTGTCTTTCACCTCTGTACTCCTTCAAGTGAGCAAAAACAGACAAAAAAACACTAACCCAAACCGAAAAAACCACGAAACCCAAAAACCCCGAAGGCGACGTGCATTAATATGGAAGCAAGAAGTATGTACACGGTATGGAACTGATCAGAGGGCAGATAAAGGATTTGGTTTGTTCAGAGACGTCGTGTGTCCCTAACAGCAGGAGCAGGTCACCCCTCTGCTGCACGGCTTGGTGTGACACGCGTCGTAGTGCCCGGTCCCAGCGTGATCTCTCTAGCCATGCCCTGCTCAGGGTAGCAGAGATTGCAAATTCAGGGAAAAAAAGCCTTAGGGAGGAGGAGGGTGAAATTATCTCACGTCTGTGTACTCTGGGGTTTATTGCACCGTCCGCAGACACCTGCGTTTCAAGCCAATATTGGAAAGGAGATACCGGTTAGCTAAACAACGGCTGGGCTTGATGGACAAGGCACTATGGTAATTCCTGTGTTTTCACTGGCTCACGATTATTACGCAGCTTTCTGTCTCCAGTTTCCAGACAGATTTTTGGCTCGTTTAAAGTAGGGTTTTTTTTTTTTTGGTTGGGGTTTTTTCTTTTTTTTTTTTTTTTTTACGATCTTCACTGCACTGTGCCATGTGATGGGATACACATGAAGAATGCTGAGCTCACATCTCTGGGTGCACTCAGCTCTGCCTATGCATTTATAAAAGACTTCTAGCACTTTGGAGGAAGAAAAAAAAAAATATCTCGGTTTTCTGAGGCTGTGTGTTCTCTGTTGAGAGAAGCCTTATGTGTTCATCTCTTCCAGCTTCTCTTTCTCCAAAGGTCCTTTCCATCTGGAGTAAGAGAGAGCTCGAAAGGACCAAAAGCACACTCAGCTTCTATATAAAGCTATCTAATGCGTGAGGGGAGGCAAACATGGGAATACAGAAAATAAATCCTTACTGACTTGAATTAGATCATTTGGAATATCCTCGCTGCAGTAATAGCAGGAGCCTAATTCCAGCACACAAACCCCTATTTGCTTCCAGCTTTCTCCACTGGAAATGCTATATATTACTGAGGACCGCACACTTCACTAGAAGGGAAGTGTATTTTGTGATGTTTCAGAGCAGAATTAATGCAAATTGTGTGCATAATCCCACACTAAAGACTTGGCTGGCTTGCACTTGAGCAACTTTAGCTGTATTTCCTATCAACACAGTCACTACGAATCAAGGAAATTGCCAGTTAAGCCAACATTAACATCCAGACCAACCTCAGCTCACATGCCTTACCGCCCAAACATAATACCCAAATGCACTCACGGATTTCTTAGCTCCATAACAAACTCTCTTTTCATTTCTAACACTCCCAATCGGAGTAACAGCCTGTAACAGTAAAAGTATGTCTGCTGGAGGGAATCTTGCTGAGGTCAGAGTTAAGATTTCGCCTTTCTGTGATTTTGAGGAAATGGATGTGAGCAGCGTGGGTGGCCTTGCGCTCTGCCCGAGCCCGACCAGCATCAGTGGTCAAGCTGAGCAGGGAACTTGTAGGCAATTTGGTCTCTAAATGCAGTTTGGATTTCTCTCTGATCTTGTACCTTGCTGCTGCTGGGCCTCGTAGTCTTGAAAGTATTTGTTCATCAGTCTTCATAAGATCCTTATTTCCTAAGAGTTATGGTCTGGAGGACCCGAGGTGTGCGCCTGTTTGCGTGGATGCTGCATTATCCCCGTGGGAGGCGTCAGGACGGTGCCGTTCCTCCCGTCAGCCGAGACCTGCGCACAAACCTGCTTCAGCCTCGGAAGAGGAGGCACTGGGGAGTGACCCTGGGCCCAGAAGGTCAAGGCTTTGGCTGCTGAATTTTTTGTATTAGAGCTCAAGGGAAGGGGGATTCCAGGGATTGCCAAGGAGGGAAAACACAGGATAACCACGGAGTGATGTTGTAATAGTGGTTCAGTAGAGAAGTTGATTAAACTTAATCTTTCCTAAGAGAGTGTTTCTCCGCTGCTTAGAACGCAACAGGATTTTATTATTTTATTTCCCAGTTCAATTCCAAAAAATACAAATGGCACATGCTAGGACTTTCACGGTAAGGTGTGAGGGCTTCCAAGCTCATGCTGTATTTATCTGTTTAGCAGCCATGAGCAGAAGAGGGAAAGATGAATTGCGAAGCCATGTGTAACGGAGAAAGAGAACACTCTTTTAGGACAGCAATAGGATAATCGTTTATCCTTTGAATAGGTGTGGTGTAAAATGTGGAGGCTGCCTGGTCTTGAAGGGTAAAATATTTCAACTGTGCTTTGTGTTTGTCAACACAACAGAGCTATGTGGCAATTCCTGGTTTTCTTGACTAGATGGGTACCTTGAAAATTATTTAGAAGACACTTCAGCGTAGCTGTTAAACTGCTAAAATTGCTACGTACTTGACATTCATTAGATGTTGGAGGATTACTTTGGGTGATAACTTCTTAGATTTCATTAATAAGCATGGTAATATGGACATTTGTATACAGAAAAATAAATCTGAAGTTTGTTCACTGTAGTCCTAAATTCTGCTGTGATGTCGTACTTTCCTTATATGTACAAAAGATGTTCTTTTTTGGTATACAAACTTAAAGTTTTATGGCAAATTGACTTCAAACATGTTTGTAAATGTTTATAAACCAGGTTATGGACTGATATGTAGTGGGAGAAAAAAGTAAATAGCATATATAAGTTACTGGGATTCTGCTGATCCTCTAATTTAATCATTTCAGTACATCCATCAGTGACCTGTTTTCAATGAAGTTAGTACCTAATTTAATATTTCACTTGAAAGCTCTCAACTCTGATTTGCTGCCTTTCAAGCAATAAATCAGACAGTTTCTTTCATACACATTTATAAGAAAGATGCTTCTTCAGGATTATTTTTGGTATGGGTTATTTTGGCTGGGTTTTGATAATGTTTCTTCTTC
>JAOXNO010000007.1:5863766-5881228 GCA_028565335.1 Limnodromus scolopaceus
TCTTTCCTAATGTTCAGTCTAAACCTACCCTCTTGGAGCTTGAAGCCATTCCCTCTCGTTCTGTCATTAGTTACCTGTGAGAAGAGACCAGCACCAACCTCTCTATGGTGTCCTTTCAAGCAGTTGTAGAGAGTGATGAGGTCTCCGCTCAGCCTCCTCTTCCTCAAACTAAACAGTCCCAGCATGTTGAGCTTCTCATCCATAAGCACTCCCAAGTCCTTCTCCTCAGAGCTGCTCTCCAGCCCTTCTCCACCCAACCTGCATTTGTGCCTGGGATTGCCATGCCCCACATGCAGGACCCTGCACTTGGCTTGATTGAACTTCATGAGGTTAGCATAGGCCCACCTCTCCAGCCTGTCCAGGTCATGGTAAGAGTCCACGGTAAGACGCATTTTTCCAAGAATTGTTGAATCTGCAACGTACGCTTTGTGTAATACATGGAATAACCAATTTTGCTCTGAGAGCAGAAATTTGGGAACCAAATACATTCATGTTCCAAATATTGTCAGATACATCTGATGTTGTAACAAGGTTTGAATTTTAATTTCACCCAGTTTAGAATCTCCCAGCCCTGGAGTATCCCCTTTTGCAGGGCTGTGGAATTCCTCCTCCCAGTTTTTCCATGTCTTTAGCGGTTGGAGGGCAGACCGTTAGCTCAGCATTTCTCATCTGTCTCCTAAGAGAAGGTGGCAGGAAGTCCCCTCTGTCACTCGTATACAGAAACATCTTAAGTGGATTAAGTTGCATGCTTAATGTATATTAAAGGAAAAGAAGCAAGTGTTGTGATTTAATAATGGTGTTTTCTGATCGATTTACTGCAATCAAGCAGTGTCTCTGAGTCACCCCCATGGCTTTCTCCTGAGTCAGATGTATGAGCTATGCCGTTACTTCAACTTCATAAAAGAATATATGCTCCATCCTGCATTAATTTTTTGAAATTCCAGACAAATTCTGGTTGAGAAATTTCAGTCTGAAAGACCTTTTTTTACCTTTTCCTGGCCATTGCTGAAATATACAGAGACTGGCTGGAAAGAGATCCATAGGGGTTTTGTCTCCTGTGGGCAATGAAACAGAATGTTACGGAGTTTTAAAAGTGGTGTCATTGCAAATCTGTGTTGTGTTTGCTGACTTTGAGCAGCAAATATAGGAAGCAGCCTTGTCTGCTGAATTAGACGTCGAGTTGGGACTGCGAAGCTCAGTCAGCTCCTCACAAAGCCACTGACTTTTCTGTGTGCCTCGGTTGGAGGTGGGTTAGGATGGCAGGCGGAGCTCTGTCTGGTAAGGGAGCTGGGAGGACGACAGCCACGGAAGAACGTGAAGTGCTCAGATACTTTATTGGTTTGAGTGATGCGAGTCCCAAGGTCACAACATTCAAAATTACTTTTCTGCAAACACAGCCAGAAGGCGCTGTTTTGGTGACATTGCATTGATATCTTTTAGTCTTTAAGTACTACTCATGCTTTAGAATTATTTTTTTTAATTTTTTTTTTTTTACTTAAAAGACCAAACCCCAGTATGCTTGATGCACTGTGTTACACCGTGAGGGTTCATTGCGAGCGCTGGCTGTGATTAACCAGAGCAGAGAGAGCACTGAAGCTCTCGGAGAATCCCTGCTTGCACAATCCAGCCAAAAAGGGGAAAAAAATGTGCATGTGTTTGTGGTGCCCGGTTTGGTTAAGGATACATGCGCTTGTCCTACAGCTCTTGCATTGTAAGTCAACACTTACTGCACTCATATTTTTATCCAAGAGCATTTTGGAAGGTTTTTAATAGAAGTATAGCATGTTCTGAACCGAGGAAGCTCATTTACTTGCAGATGAAAGTTAGACTGTCACCTGATGATCCTTTCCTTTGATCTGAAATTGTAAACAGAAAAAAAAAAAAAAATCCCTGAAAACAGTATTATCTCAACCTAGAACAAATAAACGCAATGATAGCATCAGTGGGCTGGTGGCCAGGGTCCTCTCTCATCTTTTACGCTGTCAGACTTTTGTTATTCTGCCTCTCAAACCGCTGTTAGAGCTGCCTTCAGCCAGCGCAGGTAAACACAGGAATGATAAAAACATTCCAGCGTGGGCTGCCACAGAACACCTCCAATTCTACGCTTTTCTAGGGAATGCGTGAATGTTTTTGTGACGCAATTCCATAGAGGCTGTTCAAGGTTGTGTCACGTACGGTGTCCAGGCAGGGAAACATTGGGATAATTTAGAAATGCTTGGTGTAAACCTTCATGGTTTTAATAGAAATTTCTTCCTATCTTTTGTCATACCTTACGTGGTTGCAATTGTGGAAATAGTCTCTGGAAAAGAGACTTTCTTATTTCTGGGAAAAAGAAACAGTCTTGAAATAATGAAGATTGATTTAGGGAAGTTGATCAGTCGTTGATGAAAGCAGACAATAAGAAACTGGTGCGATTAGAAGTAGCTTAACTGCCTTGCGGGGAGGGAGGAACTCTGAGCAGAGTGGCGTTTGCCGTTTCAGTTATTAATGGGGAGCAGCTCCTCTGGCTGAAGGACCCTGCTCGAACCTCTCCCTGTGCCCAGATTCTGCCATTGGTTTTATGAACTGAAATCACTTTTGACGACTCAGGGAGACAGAGTTAGGTCTGCGTGGGTCTGATAAATCATCTTGTGTAGTCCATGATTTTATTATTTTTTCATTTGTGTTTGTTGCTACATCATTTCCTTAATTTTCTCAACCAAAAAAATTCAAATACAGACCAGTTTTCTAATTTATTTTGACCCTTGTCTCCTCAGTACTGCTGTTCTTTCTTGTTTAATGATATTTTTTATTTGTGCCATCTCCCTGCACAGCATAATTAAATGCTTAAGTCATGTCCTTCAAGTAATGGTATGTTTTCTCCGTGGCATTGCATAGTGTGCATGAAACTGGGTTGAGTTCCTGTTGCAGTAAATGCTGCTCAGGCTTTATTGTTTTTTCACTTCACTCTTGAAGTTTAATTTAATGCAGTGAAATGCACTGGAATATACACCTTGTTCCTGGTGTAACTCGCCACAACTGAAAACAGGGCACTAGGAATAAAAAAAAAAAAAAGAGCCCTAGGAAGATCAAACCACATTTTAATAGTTGTTTCTCAAAATCACTATGAAAATACACATTTGCTGTTGGGGGCTTTGTTTTCTAACTATTGCATTACACACACACATCAGGAGTGGGTTTGCCTGGGGAGGTACTGGGATAAGCCCGGTTTTAAAGAGCCTTCTCCTTTCTAGGGAAATCAGTGCTAGTACACATTTAAGGGTTGTGGAGCAAGTTAGTGCAATATTAACTTGTAGGAGCCCTGAAATGGAGAGCCCGGGGAGGGACTGTCCCTCATCCCCAGGAGTGGTGGGAAACAGGGTCTGTCCCCTGCATGGCCTGTGTCATCAGCCCTTCTCTCACTGTCCCTTTTTGATCAACTGCTTTTACAGTAAGGGTTCTGTCTGCTGCGCCTGCTTCTGTTTTGTTTTCTTTCAGTTATGGCTTGAATTTTTAACTTTAATTTGTGAATATGTTCTACTTAACACAGTGTTTCAGTTTGGAGAAGCTGTGGGAATAAGGAAAGAATGATAGCAAAAACTTACCTAGATTTCCCTTCTGTAAAGTAAGCGAATGCATGTCAGCTTTGAAGCCCTCGGTTCAGGTGGTTTCCTCCAGATTTTCAGAATATCAGAAATGAGTTTTTGATCTGTATAGTCATGAAAGCAGATCCTCAGTGGAGCCGTTGACATGTGGCATGTCCTTGTAGGAGTCCATAAATGAAATTACACTACTGTCTCGCTCCCATCAGACTCTGAACTCTCAGACTCCTGTCAGCTAAATTTTCATTCCGTTGTCTTGAGGATTTTCCATCATAGTGTTCGAAACACAGGAAAATAGGATAGTAGTTGAAGGAAAATGGGAGAAGACAGTGTAAGACTGAGAAGAAGTTACAGGAGTTCAAAGTGACTGCTTTGATGGGAAGAGTGGAGAGAAACAAGTGGTGAAGGTAAGAGAAATGCCAAAGCTGAAGGAAGCTACAGGATGGACTCATTGAATAATATTGAAAACATCATATATGAAAAAATATAAAAAATTGAAAGATTTCTTTCCTAGCATCTGTTAAGAAAAACTTTCTCAGACTTATTTCCTTTCCCTAGAAGTACAAGTGCTGATTAGGGTTTGTGGAGCAAGCTGAATAATCTATAAAATATATAAAACTCTATAAAATATGGACAAAATTTGGGCAGCTCCCCTCTATACCAGGAGTCACAGTATTCTCCATTCACACATGGCTTGGGCCATGGGCAAATGGAGGGTACGTGCCGTTATCCCTGTAACATTCTGTAGTTGTCTGAGTGTGTTCCTTTGGGCCAGAGAAGACTCATGAGGACCTTGAAGCATCCAGGGATTTCACGGAGGCTTTTGGATATGCGAGAAACACAGCTTGAAGCTTTTGGGTTCTCAGGTCTATCCTTCCCTTTACTGGCCCAGATAGAAGAGGATAAATAAAATTTTGAAATACAGACATGAGTATTAATTCTGATGTTGACCTTGAGCTACAGAATAAACTTTGCATCGTGAGAGATCTAGTGTACTTTGTACTTTATTAACATATATCTGTAAACACTATGGGGTCTTGATTGATCTTTGGTATCTAAACATTACATCATAATTAACAACAAATCCAGAAATATATTCTAAATACGTGAAATAATAGTACATTAACCTAAAGGACAGCAATAAATTGCAACGCTTAGCATAAACTTGAAAACCACTAATGGGCCACTGTGCAGTTTGTTTATACTATAAGCAGTCAAGAACTCCATGTAATGTACAGTAACTGTGTGGTGGAGAACAGCAAGCCTGATGTGATAATTTATATATTTTTTTCCATGGACACACACAGCTGATTTTTTTAAAGTCACTTCTGAGGCTGCCGTGCTGAGCGTTTTCCTTCCAGCTTGGTCCAGTCCTCTCTTCCAGGTCTGCTGGAAAGTCCTGGCCTCCTTTGCATTGCAGGGATGGATTTGTGCTTTTTTGTTATAAACGTATTTAATTCATGCCATGTATGAAATTGGAAATACTCTTTGAATTACCTCCTTGGACTGTCTGTTGTGCTGCTGCTCATCACTTATCTGTGAGAGACCAACGAGGCCATTTTCGAGACTGGGAAGAGATGGGTAGAATTACTGCGTGGGTGACAGTAGCTTCCAAAATGCTTTTTGTCGCTGCCGAGTAGGGTTTCATAGCTGTGTTCCTGTAAATCTTAATTAATTTCACACTCATCTGTCAACGCTTTTTTTTCTTGTTATTACTGAGTCTTAAAAACCTGTTTGTTCTCTGCCTCTGTGGTTGCAGCCATATTTAAAGTAGTCATGACCACGGTACCCACTCTCCAACTGCAGCGAGTGTTTCTCATCGTTATTTTCAAGAGAACATTTTGGATTACGTTGTTCCAAACTTTCTTCCTGAAGATCAGGAATACTGTTTTTTTTCTGTGTAATGTTTACATCGAGAAAAAAACATCCTGTAATGATTGTTTCCCAGTTTCTTGGCTGGTGTTGTTGTCATGTGCCAGGGATGTTGTATCTGTTTTTAAAACAACCTAATCCTAAGGATGCGTGCTGAAAACTGAGTATTAATATAGAAATATTTAATTTCTGTTATGCAGTACAGTGAGATACGATTTTTTGCCCCCTCTATCATTTCCTAGAAATGTCATCTAAAATTGCTGTTCCAAATAACATAAGACAAGGGAGGGTACGTGGTAGATGTGAGTGAAAGCAGTGGTTTAGAGAGTTTGGCTGTGGGCAGTTGAAGTGCGGGAGGGACGGGATTGGAGTGCCCTGTAAACGCAGCTCCGAGGTGTCCGTTCCAGGGAGGTTTGTGAATTCCCTCCCGATGGCTGTGGTTTCAGGGGAGAGCACAATTCTGTAAGGAGCATGAAACTGTAGAGCAGGACAGAAATAGCTGGTGTTGGAGCCATTGAGCAAGAACAGCAAGAAAAGCAAGAAAAGCTGTTTTCTTGAGGCTGGGACAGAGATGGTGTTAGAGATCAGGAGGGGAAGCGAAAGCTGGATCTAAAGTGAATTCCAAATATTTGGAAAACAGTGATGTGATCAGAGGGGTCTCATCTGAAGACCAACATGGCGATACTTCATGTTATTAGAAATTAAAAACCAGAGCCTTTGATAGGATTTGGATTATATTCCAACAGCCTTAATGATTTTACCTTTTTTTCTTTTTTAATTTCTATTATATTAGTGGTCTTTCTGTTGTACCTGCGAATGGCAGTTTGGATGCAGATCTAATGTTTGATTTTGCCCGGTACAAATTGCCTCTTTAAACGGCCAGTACTTAGGTGCTCCTGGTGCCATAGTTTTTCTCTGACTCCACAGCTTTGGGGTTTCTTTTTTTGGCTCTGGTTAATCCCTGTGGGGTCTCTAATCCTTTTTGAGCAATCTATTAAGGTGAAACACTTTGTAGGCAAGCCAGGAGCTCTAAGTGCTGTGGCTTTATGTCAGTAAGACCAGAATCACTGAAAGTGCTAAACCTGTCAGATTTTGGGGCGGTTGTTTAGCTGTATCATTAGCAGATCATTTGGGTATGTCACCCTAATTGAAAAGAGCAGGTGCGTAGCGCTGTTTTTTAGTTTATCTATGTAATGTTGATGAAGCGTTTTGTGTCGTGACAGTCTGTCAGCCAAATATCTTGTCACAAGTCACAAGACTTAAATCCTTTTTTTATCTTGAAGGCTTCAGGGCTCAGTTGGAAACTTGCACTTTGATGAATACTTGCTGCTTTTGTCTGGAATAGCTGGAGTGCATTTCTGGAATATTTGTCAAGATTTTATCAGTGTTTACTCCAATTTGAGTACCTAGTGTATTGTAAAACTGGCTTCAGTGAAATCTGAAAGAATTTTATTTAGGTTATGCCATTAATAATATAATGAAAACTAATCCTTCGTCTATATGCTTGTTTGCTGTGTTAAATCCCACTTGCATACGTGGCCCTTTTTAGTCAGCTTTTACCTTTAAAAACATTTTGGAAAGAATTGTTTTAGGATTTTTTTTCTGTGATAAATCATTTTAAGCTAGACTACTTGTTTTCTTGAGTTGTCTGCCAGTACGGGGCTGGAAACAAACTTTAATCTCTCTTTTAAAGCATTCCTTCAAGAACAAGAATTTGCTTTCCATCAAAGCCTTGTGTAAAGCACACTTAAAAGAGAATTAAATCCTTCTGGACTTTGTATCTGAGATCTGTGCAAGGAGGAACTGCAGTAGAAAATATTTAACTGTATTTTTATATTTGTTTCAAGACTGACCATTTGAAGCTAAAATAAGATTTGCATTTCTCAAGTGGTGGATAAGTACCCATATGCATAAGAAGAAATCTAACTGGGGTCTTCCTTGGGACTTTAACAGCCGATTAATAGAGACTGTTTGATGTAAAATGGAGTGGTTTTATATAGGGAAATGGCCCAGGTTGTTCAGTTTCTTCTTAACAAATTTTAAAATCAAAAAAGAGCAATAGGTGCAGGAATACCTGGATGAATGGTAGTTCCACTGAGGGACAAACTGACAGTAGCAGGACTAGAGACCATTACAGACAGCTTTTGAAAATACTGGTTGTTGATTTTTGGTTTGTGAAGTTATATAGAACACGGTATTTCTGTTGACTTAAAATATTGAGTGCTGGTATTTGTCAAAATCAGGCCCAGTGGTGAGATCTCTCTCTTGTTCTCATCCCTCCCTTTTCCCCTTTTTGGGTAATCTCTAAAAATTAAAGTAAACAAGCAGATAACAAAACATGTAATTGAAATGATTTCCCAGCTCTTTTTAGAACTAAATTCTATTTGAAAATTACACCAAGCCCTTGTGGCTTCCTGCAGCACTTTGTAGCAGGGTTTGGTTTTGTAAGTTCAGGCCTGTTGAAAAAAAATATCTCAGAATATTTTGAAAAGTACACAAACTTTTGTAACTGGGTATTACGCTGCAACTTAGAATATACACTGAATGCTACTGTCATTGGTATACGCACAAAAATTCAAGTTATTGCCTAAACTTAGGGGTTTAAAATCATATTTCCAATGAAGATTTGTGCTTGTTTCAAACATGACAGTCCATTTCCCTTGTTAGCTGTGTGCACATCGGTGACCCCGCTCCCGTGTCCCTCCTCTGTTTTCCAGGTACAGGACATCTCCTTCAGCCACGACTGTCGCTGGGTGGTGGTCAGCACGCTTCGGGGCACTTCCCATGTGTTCCCTATCAATCCTTACGGCGGCCAGCCCTGTGTGCGGACACACATGTCGCCCCGGGTGGTAAATCGCATGAGCCGATTCCAAAAGAGCGCAGGGCTGGAAGAGATCGAGCAAGAGCTGACATCAAAACAAGGAGGACGCTGTAGCCCCGTTCCAGGCCTCTCGAGCAGCCCGTCTGGCTCACCGCTCCATGGTAAATCCCCTTTTTTCTTATTTCCCTCCAATTTACGTCATCAGGAGACCTTTCCCCTTGAGTTATTAATGCCCACGTCCTCAGTACCTGCTGCGTAGCTGCCTCTCTCAAAAAGATTTGATTCCTGAATACTGTTGGAACTGCTGGCCTGAAGGTCTTCGTAGTCTTCCAGCTTCACGTTTCGGTAGTATTTGCTAACGGCCTGAACAACAGAAATGTTGGTTTTACTGGAGATTGCAAGAATTGATTTGGTTCATTCTGTTTGTCCACGTAGGTTGTGCCACTAAAAAATGAGTTTCATAAAATACGGTGCTGCAGGTACTGGGCAAAAATATGTAACGTATGCAGATATTATGGGAATGAACCCGGGTATAAATACTTCAGAAAGATGGTTCTAGTTTTGCAACTTGCTTAAGTAAACTGTGCTATCACAGATGTGTTAATGATTTCCACTCTAAACTGGAAACTTTTGGGATCTTTGGGTTTCAAGTTTTGTTTCCATCTAGCACAAGGTCAATAATCTGGTCTATATTCAAATGCAGTTACCTAAAATTCTCATTGCTCTTCGGCCTTGAGGATCACGAAGCACCTGTGGTTGTCCACGATAAATACTGTTTGAGGAGAAATGTGGAAACTAGACAATGTGAAGTTGATGACATAGATTTTTATCCACTTTTTTTTGTTTGTGTGTGAGCAATGCGACAAATAATCCACAAAGGAAGAAAAATCTGTAGGGATTGATCTGTACATCCTACTGCTGTGGTGGATGTGCTTTGGAGAAGCTAAAAGGACGTGGAAGGGGAGCCTCTAAAAAAGGTTCAAAAATCATCATTGTCCCAGGTTCTTCAGTTTCATCTTTGATGTTCTTTTTGCCCTTCTCTTTCACGAGGTCTGTACTAGAAGCTGCTTTATTTTGATTCCGGATTTGCTGCATCCTTTCCCCTCCTTTCTGTGAAGAGTAAGTCCCAGCTTCCATTGAAGAGCAACTTTAAATAGCAGTCTGGGGTGTGTAGCTGCCTGTTTCCAGGCCGAGAGTATTAAAAATGGCACAGAACAGTCCCTCTTCCCTCATCAGGAGTAGGATTAGAAGTGCTGGTGAAAGCCCAACTATGTGCTGTTGTAGCCAACGTCTTTGCTGCTATAGAGAGAACCTTTGTGGGATTTCTGAATCAAAGGAACATTTTAATGACTTGTTGATTATTAAGGGAACCAGACTTGTCTCGGAAGCAGCCTCTGTATTTTCTCCTTTCTTTGGACCTTTCTAAACAAAGTTTTCTGCTCTGGAGCCACAATCTTCTGCCTGGAGCCACTGGAAGGCACCCAAAACGTGATCTGTAGTTTCCTCCTCCTTGGAGACGTTTCTGTATCTACCATTTTACTTTCTCTCTCTTCGTTGTCCGGCGGCTCAGCACGTCGGGCCTGAAGCTGGGGAGCGCTGGAAAGCTTTCCTGTGGCACATCCAATCCCTTCTAACTGCTGACATCACCTAGAGCAGAGGAAGGAACTATCAATTTGTGTAGCTTTCATCCAGCCAATTCTGGTTTCTGTCAAGGGAAATTGCAGTAAGTTGTTGCCTTTACAGAACTCGTAGGTACATTTGAAGTTTTGAATAGATTTTACGCTTTTTTTTTTTTCTTTTTAAAGAAAAAACCAGCACTTCATTTGCTCTAAGATCCCCAGTGGTGGACAGATTCTCTAGGTAGGAGAAAGATGTGCACGGAGCAGTTACTGCGAGAAAGGGAGCAGCTTTTATGGAATATCTCAAGAGTTTTAAGGCTTCAGTTTTCAAATGTCTGTCTTGAAATATATAAATAAATCAGTTTTTTTTTCAAGATCTTTGTACAATCATCATTGCTTGAAAATTAGCTCTGGTTATACAATTAGCTCCACTTGAAGGCTGCAGATGGGCGCTGGGAAATAGGACAGGAAGGCAGCTTCATTTTCCAGAGAACTTCACAGAGATTGTGCTCATCACGTTCTCACGGTGTGGGAGGGCTTGGAGTTGCACACATACTAAGCCTGAGTGTTGGTAACTCGCAGACCTTCTTAGGAAAAATACGGAGGAGTTAGCGGAGTTGTCTTCAAAAAAATCTTAGAAAAAAAAGACAAAATAATCGATTTGGTAAAATATTGTAATGTTTTTAGTAATATTATTGCTGCTTTTTCATTTCAGTAATCTTTCAGTTTGCCTGGCTGAAGGCCGGCAGGATATTGAACCATATTATATGCATCTTACAAAAAGCCATGTATCATGAGCTTGGGAAAAAAAGTAACTGAAGTTCAGAGTGACTTTCAGTGGCAGGATTTTGTGTGCGTGTGTGGCCGCTGGATTAGCCAGAACCCAGTGATTATTTTAATTTGTGAACTAAGACGTGTTTACTCAGATTGGAACAGCTCCTTATCATATTATAATGTTAAATTATTGTTGTTTGGAGGAGTTACTGCAGTCTGGTGACAGGACTCGGTACTCAGAACAGGAAAGAGCAGTTCTGGGTTTAATTCTTTGCTTTCCTTCTAACTCGCTGTGTGACCCTTGGTAAATTTTATTCAGGTGATTTTGTCTGTCTGCTTTTCACTCTGTAACAAGAATAACACTCTCTGCCTTCCCCGTGTGTGGAATTACTTGAAGTTGGTAGTTTTCTTCAAGAAGAATAACTGTTACTTTCCTTAATCATCCCTCTAAATGCAGCTGATTACAATGGAAATAAACCCTGAGATCATGTCCCAGAGAGCACCGTTCCACTGGGACAAATCATGGATTAAGTGGCAGATTCGGAGAAGATTTGATTTCTGGAGGATTTTTAGTGTGCGAAGTCGTGTCATCATGATTTTCCTTTTATGTCCTTTACAATCTAGAAAAGTTTTGATAAGCCTTAAGTTAAAAAAACTGCCGTTGATCCTTCAGCTAATATTTCTTTGGCATTACAATGGCATTGCCCCAACCATAGGCCAAAGGACCGGACTCTGTCAGCAAAGCGCTTGCTTGTTATCTTCTTTTGTGATTAGCAATTGTAACCCATTGATGCTAACTCGTGATTAGCTCTTGTTCTTGTAAATATTTTCAGAGTTCAGGCTTTGTCATATTTTTTTTCTCACTTGTTTTTAAACTCCCTAGTTTCAAAATGAAACTGTTTGCTCTGTATATAGTAGCCAGGCAATGTATTTACATTTTGTTGGAGTACCCCGGGAACTGTTTACCCGCACGATGGACGCCTTTACAGGGGGTGGGGATGATTTCATTTCCAAATGAATCATAGTTTGGCTTTGTTCTTTTGAGCGGAATGAAGTAAACTGTTAAATAGAGGATGATGAAGAGAGATTTCCTTTGCACCTTTTATAGCTAACACGGATTTTGTTTGGGTTATTCTGTCTGTTAATCCGGCGAGGCTGTATTTTTGTCGTTCCGTTGGATTGCCAGAGCCCGTTGTCAGTAATATCTGAGTTGGGTTGGGATCCTTTTATGGGCTTTTTCTATTATAAGACTATTACGACATCAGTTGGTTGTGGGGCTGAACATTAGGGTAGAATATGGCCTTACATGACCTTTTTACTCGTATAAAATGGGGTTTATGGTACTTACCTGTCTCACAGGTGGACTAATGGGTGAGTAGTTAAATCAGAACTATGTCCTTGATTATACAAATGTACCCCCTCTTGTCTTCAGGACACCTGTATGTGACCAGCAAGGAGCATTGAGCTGTACGAACGTAATGCTTGGAAGACTGAAAGCTCTATGTAACTCTTATTATTTTTATTCTGCAAGTTAAAGTTCCCACTGTGTTGTTACTGTTCCTTCTTGCACCACCAGTAAGTTAAAGTCTCTCTGGCTCTACTTGGAGGTTTTTGCTGTTGGTGGCTGCAGGAATTTCCAGTATCAGAACAAGCAGTAGTACAGTGAGTTACACACACGGGACCTGTAGCTACACACCCACACCTACTAAAAACATTCCATAATAACACCATACTCTCTGAATTCGTCTTCTTGTTTTGTTGGGGATCGAGGTGTTTCTTTGGATGGTGGTGTTTTGCCAAAAGACCGTTCACAATACACAGTGGTTCTGTTTCACGTGTAAGTCTTGCTCTGAAATGGAGTATGTAAATTTAGAATTGTGAAAAAACATGTTGTTCCTTATATGTTGCGTTCAAACTTGTATTTAGCCTTCTGTAAATATTTTAGTACAGCACATTTTTCACTGTGAAATCTTTTTTAATTTTAAAAATTGGAAAGGTTTTCTCTCACTATTTCTTCATTCGTTGCAGTTGCAACACGATTAAAATCCAAGCATAAAATGAGAAGTTTGATAAACATGCAGTCTGAGATGCTTTGAATATTTTCACGTTACTTTTCACTATTTCCCAGAGTGAAACTCCTTTTACTAGAAGAATTCTTATGGGAAAGCAGAGTTGAAAGGACTGACATCATCAGCCCTTCCTGAAAAACAGATTGGTTTCCTTTAAGTAACACTCACTTAAGAAACCACCTATTTAGAGAGAGGCAGACAAAAATAGTTTCAAAGAAAATTAACTGTATAATAACTTAAAGCACTGGAGGGCAGTTCCTTTCCAGGGTTGAACTGGGGAGCCGGTGCTGCAAACGCCGCTTGAAAACAGTTTGGAAAAGTCTCTGTTAAGCTTTGATTTTTCTCTGGGTAAATTGGAGCTGCTCTCCACAGAAAAACAGCTTTTATAAACGGATAGAAACAGTAAAGCAAGCTGCAGAATAGACCTGATTTTTTAAAAAATATACTTTTCATGTTTTCCTGCGTGTTTAATCCCTGCGCTCTTCCACAGCATCGCGCATGGCTGGGTTTTTTTTTGGTTTTTTGTTTTTGTTATTTAAACCTACTTTCGAACCGTTTCTTTTCCAGCTTCGTCTCGGAGTCGAAATTTGTCCACAAAGCCCTTTTTTTCCACATCATCCGTCTCTGCCCGGAGCGGTGGTGAAAGGCGCCTCCGCCCGCCGCGGCCGGACGGTCCCCGCCAGGGGGCGCCCTTCTCCCGGAGATGCCTCCGAGGGGGCGTGGCCGAGGGGCGTGTCCCGGGCGTGGGCAGCCCCGCCCTCCCGCGCTCGGGGCCGGCGGGGCCGGTTGTTCCCTCCCTCCGCCCGCTCCGCCGGCCCTTTGGAGAGCGATTAGTTGAGTCGGGAGAATTCGCGTGGCGATTCGACGCCGATTCGTTCCCGCCGTGACCCCGGACGGCCCCTTCAGGGCGCTGCCGGTTGGTCGGTAACGGGTGTGAAACACCCCCCCGCTGGCGGCAATCAGAATAGTCCTTCTGGTTTATTAAGGCGGGGAGGATTGGCATGGCAGTGCCTGAGCCCTCCTGGAAACCCTCCCCATCCACCGGGCAACGGGCTGCCTAAAATTAAATAATACAATAGCGATTCTCTTCATTTCACACTCTGATTTGAAGTTTCTCTTTACATTTTATAAGAATTTGCAAAAAACCCATAATTTACCAGTTGGGAATTTCCTGCTAGCAACTTTTAGAGACTATTTCTTCCTTCTGGAAAGGTCCCAGGGATCCGCAAAGCGCCTTCCCTATGGAGGTGTGTTTGAGGGTGGCAGAGCCCTGGGACAGGCTGCCCAGGGAGGCTGTGGAGTCCCCTTCTCTGGAGATCTTCAAGCCCTGCCTGGATGCCGTCCTGAGTGATGTGCTCCGGGCAGCCCTGCTTTGGCAGGGGGTTGGACTGGATGGTCTCTAGAGGTCCCTTCCAACTCTGACGATTCCGTGATTCCGAGGTGTCCGCAGAAGCCCCCGGAGCCCCTTGGGCCCGGCAGCCCTCAGATTACACACGTAGAGCAGGGGAGAAGAGGTATGAACAGCTGACCGTAAGCACCAGTTTGGGTACTGGCCAGGAGCTTACTGGTTGTAAATGAGCTGTGGTTTTAGCTGCCTTTTTTTTTTTTTTTTTTTTAAATGGGTAGAGAATCAGTGGAGTGAAAGAAGTGGGTGGTATATTTTGGATAGTTTCTGAAGTGGAAGGAAAAGATCCGTTCCCTTCGGATAAGTAGGGAAGTAGACTGATAAATCCTGTCTCAAGGGAAGTTCGTGCCTGTACAGACAGCGTTTGAGAAGTGGGGCTTTTGTAAACAGTGTGGAGCTGAGACCGGGGCAAACGTGTGCTTGCCTTTATATTTGAAAAAGGAGTTGCGAGTATTCCAGATAAATTGAAAATTGAAGAAGGCTGACATCAGAAGGGAATTGCAGTTCTTGAGATATGAAGTGTAAAAATCTCCGAGTGAGTGACTTTGCGCAGCAAGCGCCATGGCAGTGGTCAAAGCAAACTGGTTCTGAAGGATTCTTAGGGGGGGAGCCAGGCGGAGGGGAAGTAACAGGCCGTGCACAGGAGACCGGGATGTCAAAGATGGATCGCGAGGTGAAAGGTAGGTGGAAGGCAGAGAGGAGTTGGATTGCCGCCGATGTGAGCGTCCCACTGAAGTTTTCCTGTCAAGATGGATGATTTCAGCCTTGGTAACATCAAACTGAGGAAAATTTCTTTATAGGGTCAAGTGTTGATGTGTCAGAGGAGTGTACTGAGGGAGCCCGAGGAGAAGTGGCAACTGGATTTTTAAATGTGTCTCTGAAAATGACTTAATAAAATGACGTTTTGGGGTTCTATCATTATTTAAATTGTTCCCTCAGTTATTTCCTTTTAATTTACAGTAAAACGGTGTTTTTCCATCTACAAATCTCACCAGTTAACCAGGTCTATAAAAAACAGGCTAGTGTATTTCCTTTTCGTGCATGGTGAGTAATAAAGACATCCTGCAGATCGTGCACCGCTTTTGAGAGGGTTTTGCAGCCCTTGCCAATTGGAAATTGATAAATAGCGATATTAGCGATGCACAAGAAGGAACGTGCTCAACGGCTTTATGGCTTCTCGGGATGCTTTATGTGTCTGTGCAGAGGACCAGATACACTCGTGTACAGCTGAATGGGGTTTTAAGGAGAAAAGAGTGTGATCAGCATAAAAGCAGTCACTAAGATTGAGCTTTGTATCAAGAAGCCAGTTGAAAAGAGCTGGTCACGGGAGGAGTGATGCAGGAAGGGTTTTCTGCTCAGTGTTTGTGTCCAAACAGGAGAAGAGAGGTCAGGTACAGGGGAGACAGCGTGGTCCCGAGATTTCTTGGTGGGTGAAGGAATGTAAGTGGCTTGAGGGAGCTGCCATCAGTGAAATGACAAAAAGTAGCTTTGCTCACCTGATAGAAGCCTGGAATATGTTTGATCAGAAGGTGAGAAAGTAGAATCTAGAGTTTTTCAAGAGACGGTATCAGCTAAAGAAGGAGGTTTAAGTATTGAGGGTGTTGTATGACAAGTAAGGTTTGGCCTGAAGGAAGGTGAAAGCATGTGACACTCTGTGTTAGTGACCGGCGAGGGAAAGGAATGGCACAAGAGCTGGTGGGAACAATCATTTTATCTGATGGACCTGCTGAGTTCAAGCCCAAACACCTTCTGGCTCTGCCGGCAGTGGGTATTTGGGGCACAGCCGTTGGGAGGGATTCCAGGCTCTGAATCAGACTCCCCGTGTGTGCGATCGGTGATTGATTATGCAGTAAATGGGTGCTGCCCTTGTTGTCTTTTTTTAGTTTATTATTCTTAAGTAAGGCATTTAAATCAACTCTGCATTTTTGGTAGTCTGAAAAACGTAAACACTTTATGGAAAGAAACGTAAGCATTAAGATTGGAAATAAAATATACTTGTATCTTTTAAAAGGTTTATCTTTACCCTTAAATATGCTGATTGGGCTTATTCTTTTTGCTTAGTCTTTGTGGGCTGTTAAAATCAGTTGCTTTTTCCCATCTCAAGGAAATGCATCTTTGACACTTCTCATGACCTGAGTCACGATGCTGTCACGGAGCCAGAAAACATCCTTAACGGTCATGGGTAAAAGAGCAGAGCTGCCGAGGGTGTGCGGTGGGTGGAAGAGGGAGAAGGATTGCTAGGGTTTACTCCAGTTCCTATTCTATGGGTGTTTCAGACAAGCCATTTATTATAATTATCCATGGATATTATTATCAAGTTCTCATATGTAGGGGTTCTCAAGGCACTTTTTTTTTTTTTTTCCCCTGCATAACTTGGGATAAATACTGTGTATTCAACCTGGATTGAATTCAGATGCTAAAATATTTGTGCTAATTGTTGCAGCTAGAGCAAGGGAAAATAAGGCAGAAGTAAAAAGGTGGAGGGAAAAAAAAGCCAGAAATGTATTAACATGTAGTATATCCTAAATTATAAATTATAAAAAGCTAAGCCCTTTGGTAAGGGGCTGCTGTTAAACTCTCTGTATCTCCTCACCCAACACAGCTGCATACAGAGATGTCCTTCAGAAATTCCCAGACCAGTCGTTTGCAGTTTCTAAGACAAACTGACCTGTTTTTCTGACTCTGTTGTCCCACTACAGAAAAATTAAATTCATAAAGATAATTTTATTCTGTATCATTTGGAAGAGAAGTCTGAGACGCTCAAATTTTCTAAAGTTCACAATGCCGAAGCATCTCGGAGTCACCCCTGAAAGAAGGCTTTGGATTCAAAACTGTGTTGATATGAATTATGATTGATGGGCAGGACAAGGGGCAGTAATAGTGCATACTTGTTTTCTCAAGCGCTTCATCATTCACCAGCAGGCAGTGTTAGTGAAATTCCCACGTGCAAGAAATGGGAGGAACAGAGTCTCTACACAGTGCCTAGAAGCTGCCTGTTCGATAACCTCATTAGTGGAGTGTCTGAGCTCGCATAGTCCTTTCCTCCAAAGAGTTGGCAAACTCAAGTCCAGTGCTGTGGTAGCCACAGCCATGGCTCTGCTCCAGAACTGGCTTATGAGAAACTAATCTCGAGGTCTTTAACAGAATCACAGAATGATACAGGGTTGGAAGGGACCTCTGGAGATCATTCCGTCCAGCCCCCTGCCAAAGCAGGTCCACCCAGAGCAGGTTGAACAGGAATGCATCCAGGTGGGTTTGAATGTCTCCAGAGAAGGAGACTCCACCACCTCCCTGGGCAGCCTGTTCCAGGGCTCTGCCACC
>JAOXNO010000007.1:5881328-5939898 GCA_028565335.1 Limnodromus scolopaceus
TAGGTGGAACTTCTTATGTTCAAGTTTGTGCCCATTTCCTCTTGTCCTGTCACTGGGCACCACTGAAAAAGACTGGCTCCATCCTCCTGACACCCATCCGTTGAGAATTTATAGGCATTGATCAGTTTCCTTCTCAGCCTTCTCTTCCCCAGACTGAAAAGACCCAAGTCCCTCAGCCTTTTAATCTGTGAGGAGTTGAAGGTGCGAGGTACAAACAGGATGGCAAAGTCTGGACCCCTCCTTGCCTGTGGCTGGCCGTTACTGGAGGTGACCAACCAGCAGAGAGGCCAGTTTAGCTGATTGTCCTGGTAACCACCAGCTGGAGCGAACCAGCTGAAGTGTTGCTGCTGCTGCCAGCTTTATGGCCGCGCAAAGCCTGGAGCCAACAGCTGGCAAACAAGTTGTGTTGTTGTTTTTACTTCAAGGAAGAGTTTTGCCCATAAATGGACTTGAGCTTTGCACCAACAATATTTTTAGTTAAATAAGTCCTGAAAGATGATTATTATGCCAGACTTGTATGTGTGGTGGTTGAGGGGTTGTTTTCTAAGGAAATGCTTCAAGGCACCTTTACTGCACAGCTCTTTGAGGAATTTCAGCACAGAAAAGTGGTATCTGTACAAAATGAGCAGGGGAAATGGTATGGGAAGAAGCAGACATTGGTTTCAGATTTTGAAGGAGATATTTTTTACACAAGGCAGTCAGCGCTCTGGATGTTCTCCCAGCTGCTGCTGAGAGGTGCCATGGGGCCTGGGACACTGTCACTGTCCCGGCAGAAGTGGCTTCCGTTCCTTTTTGATTCCTCTGGACTGTCTGTGAAATTTCTTTTCCATGCAGGAAAAGAATACACATGGAGATAGGCGAAATGGTCAGCCACATGTCACTAATTGTAGAAGTAAATGACAGGTTCAAATCCCAGGTAGAGCTTGAGGTTTGAACTGTTCTTTCATAATCCGTCTTTGGCCACATAGAGGGGTGATAGCACTTCTTCTCTCTTTCAACCTTTGGAGGAACGACAAGAGGAGATTTTTGGGTATCAGTGGGACACTTTATAACTGAGGGACAAAGATTTTGAAACTGAAAATAGTAGAAGAAAGAGAAACTTCAGAAGGAGGAAAGGAATATGAGGCTGAGGCCACGTTCAGATTTTGAGTGGATGACGCTGCTGAGCAGTTGGAAGAGCTGAAGTTCAAGGAGCTCGGGTGAGAGGGCAGAGGACTCTGTCTCATCGGTGGCTGAGACACTTGGACTGGCGCTTGGATGTCTCAGCAGAGCATTCTGACTTCCGAGCTCGCCTGTCACCATCACATGCCTTTTCCTGGATGCAAATGGAAAGTTCTGCTTTCTTAGGGTAATCATGAGATTTAGTGCAGCTGTGTCTCAAAAAGTTCAATATCAAGTGGTTTTAAACATTATGAAAACAACCGGCTGCATTATTTTCTCCCATCCATTTCAATGGAATTAAGTTAGTGATAGGTTTTGGACTTGCATCAGTTTAGCTGAGAGAAAAATTTGCTCTAAGTAGCTAGATCGTGTGCGTATACATGCTGTAGCTCATACATAATATTCTTCCTTTAATGGGTCTAATTGTATTGGAAATATTGAGGGTTAGGGTGTGAAATGAGGCTGAATTTGGTGGGATACAATTCAGGGAAATTGCAATGTAACTTTAACTTAAAATAATTAGTTTCCTGACTTTTTCGAGAAAGGTGTGTAACATTTTACAAAGCAAGATGAAACACATTTGACTGAATAAAACAAAACGTGAAAGAAAAAGCCCACTTTGGCAGTAATTAGTGCTGGTGGTGTTGAGTGTGTTTCTCAGGATGCTATTGAGTTTGTCTGTCAAGCTCTTCCAAACGCGTTCTCGAGCCAGCATTGCTTCCGCAGGGTTCTCTATTCAGGTCACAAGGCAGCGTTTCTCACCAGGGCGCTGCTGTTTCCTCTTCCGACTGCAGTAGATTACAGATTATACTGGAACATGTCTGAGAAAAGGTCAGAAAGGAGGGTGAAAGTCTTGGAACTGAAGCTGGGAAGCTTTCCATTCTCATCCACGAAACTTTTTGTATTGAAGAAAAAGCAAAGCAAAATAAACCCCCACATCCATGACATTTCTGGTTTTCCTGCCATTTTCTCTCTGCCAGTTAGAAAGGATTTTATTTCCCTTGCATTATATGATTAGTGAATGTTTAGTTGAGGAATCTTCAGTGTTAAACTAAACAGAAATAATGGCTAAACACAGTTAATTTTCTTACAGCTCAGCCTCCACGTGATTGCATAGCCTCGAGTTACTGCGGTTTTATTTACCAAATTAAAGATGTTTATATGTAGTGTTAATGTCAGTAGACTACGTGGTGCACTTTGAAGTGTAGTCTGTTAAATACTGTAAGATATAAAAGCTAATCGAGTGGGATCTGAATTTTAATAACACTGCATTACTAAGCTTTTTGTATTGGAGTAATGGAAGGAAAATGAAAAATATCAACAGAGAATCATTTTATTATGAGGCTGAGAGGTGCTCAGTGCCACTTTAGTTTTTCATGTAAAATGTATAGAGAAACTAAAATCTTTATGATCATTATGCTCCTACCAGAAAAACAGTCTGGGCCAAATCCTCTTATCTTGCTCACTAACAGGGTGGGATTCCTCTGTGCAAAAGAGGATCCCACAACCCTTGACTGAGGAGACATGTCGCGTGCAGTCGAAGCTGCCAGGGAAACTTACGGGGTCAAATGATTTCATTTCAGTTTGGCAATAAGCTTAGGTGTTAGGGTGTAGTTTTTGTTTTAAGCTGGGTTGGAAATTACTGGGTTCCCTTTCCATCTGACGGGGTGAGGCTGTTGCCGGTGTGTGGTACCGATGTATTAGAGCTGGCTTTAGGCCAGGTGAGAAACGATTTGGAGCCCAGGTAAGATTTAGTTGCAATAATGTGGTGTGATGTGTGGACTAAAGAAAAAAGGCAAAGTGACAGTGGGGTGGTCAGTGGGGCTGCATCAGCAGAATTCCTTCAGGATCCAGCAAAGTCTCTTTGGCTAACACTGGCCACACTGTGCTGTATTCACAGATGAGCTCCCTGGGGCTGGGGGGAATATAGCTGCCCTGTTGCATTTTGATGTATATTTATGTCATTAGTAGCTGCAAAAATCAGGATGTTTTTCTTCCTCTCTTCTCCAAGACGGTCTCTGACAGAAGTGCCCTGAAGCGCTCCGTTCAAATGCTGACCAACTTGAAATCTGGCCTGAATTCATCAAGGCCCTTAGTTGATCAGAAGAGGACAAGTTTACTGTATTAATTGCTTTCAGTCGATTGAATGCTTTCTGTGCAGTGTTACAAGCCCGCAAGCCTAGCACCTTTCCCCCTAACTGTACCTTTTCTTTCCTATCCAAAAATATACTTCAAAAAATTACAAATGTTTGATTTGATTGAAAGTTTAAATCTCATATTCGGGCCTTGAGAGTATTGTATGGGTTTAGCAATGATTTTGAATAAAAATTGTGGCCATCGATAGCTTCCCACCAGGCTGGCGGAGGTGCGTGGGCCGTGGAGCGGGCCCTGAGGCAGCCATGGCTGTGGTGAGGCAGCGGGGCCACGAGCCCGGCTGGGCCGGACCGGGAGCTGCTCCTGATATCTTTTCCACAGATGTCCCAGCTTTGTCAAAAACCAGTAAATCTTGTGAAAGTTTATTTTCCTTATAGCATCTGTGTTTTATAATGGTGCTTTTAATTTGTTTTTTCTTTGTCTGCTGGGATTTCTTTTGTCCGGCACTTTCAGGCCTCCCTTTTTTCCTCAGTGGAAGTGAGTCCGTTAATGATGGCTGCCTCGGGAATACACCCCGGGCAGGCCGGCACGGCAGCCGCTCCCTCCGCCTGACAACAAAGCCCATTGTTGTTTTCTTTCTTCACTTTTATCCTCGCCTTAATCCATTTTTCCTTTGAGTATTTGTGGAATAAAACGTCTGGAAAAATGTGGCTGAGGCTTTGGGTGGTTGGGTGTGTGATGGCGGTTTTGTTGCAGAGGTACGAAAACTGACGTGATGATTGTTTCCCTGTCTCAGTAGGCAATGATTGTCCAAGGTAATGCTGCACTTGTGAATAAATTTCTCCTGTCAGAGTACCAGAGCTATGACATCCTCAGCTTTTTGCAGTTCCTTTAGTAAAATTAATAAGGATTTATTAACAGCTGAGATTGAGACATAGGACTTCGTAATTTCTGTTCTTTTTCTCCAGTGGAAGTCTAAAAGGCTGAATTAGGATTCACTGTAGGAGTTTTCTTGACTTGGGTTTAGTTGTGATTGGAAATTTGGACCTTGAATCTGTAATATTTGAGTCAAAATGATGGAAGTGCTTCTTTTTGTGTGGCCCGAGCTGGCGAGGGAGTGCAGGCAAATGGCAGGATGTACACAAGGAAAATAAACCTTAGCCTGTACTGGCTGTAATGCATTCTGTGCACAGCTCTTGAACTGTCATCTGAAAACCTCTTCCGTGGCAGCATGTAGAAAGGCAAATACTTAACCCAAAGGACTGGCTTTGCACGGGGTCCTGAGGGCTGTTAAGCTCCTGCTCCGGGCCATTACCAAGGGAAAGTGCCCCATCTCTCAGGATGCTCTGCTGAAAATGTTCTGACTGACTCTTGAGAGGGCACATTTACCATGAAATTGTGATGATGATGATTAATTTTTACTAAATTAATTGCAATAGACAGTATTCCTTGAATAGTCAATTGGGTGTGATTTTTGTGTTCCTGTCAGTATACAACCAAGTCAGTATTTCAACTTAAATTGTTGGTGCTAAGTGAAGCTACTCTATTGAAGCTGTAATTCCAGGGGTTTATTTGTTATTAATATATACATTTCCTTACAAGAATGAATATATACTGTCCGCATGTGGCAAGGTAATTTGAGTACAGGATTCTGCTGTGTGAAAAATACTTGCTATTTCTAGCAGACTTAAACTTTGGCTTATTTGTTGCTTGTCCTTTGACAGTGAATCAACAACTGCTCGAGCTGTAGAAATAATGTTGATGCTTGACTGCATTCTTTGTGCTCTCTTGGCCTACCACGGCACACACAGCTCCCGTTTGCTGCAGGAGGAGTTTCCTTCTCCCAAGGGCTGGAGGGTGACTTGGTCGAATTTCTGGATGGGTGCAACAGCACACCATAAAATTACAGAGTTTTAAACTTAGTTATTAAACATAATGTATGACGCTATTTTGTTGTCATGCAATTCAGAATGCACAGTGTATTCAGCTTTTGCTGAATGCTTAGGAAAGGAGCAGCCCTAGTTGTAGAGTGCATTTCCTGTGTCCCCAGGGCTGTGCAGTTATGACGCCCTGCATGTACCTCTCTGATAAATCTAAGGCAAAGTACAATGAAGATAGAACAGTATAGAACATTTCCATCATAAAAATAGCTAAAAATAATTCAGTGAAAATGGAAGTAAAAATTTTTACTTTTTCTTTTAGGCATAAGTTTCTTTAACGTTACTTATCTGCACCATCTTAATATTATTGTAGTCAGATTTTCAAGAAAATCTTCACTGTCAAAAATAATTTGTCTCCTTTTTTTAGCATTCCAACTTTTAATTTTTGGCTTTTGTCACTTTTAATGGCATTTATTTGCAGTTAAGCAACTAAATGTTGCAGTAGAAAATATAGATTGGCAGGCAATAGTTACTGGGATTTACCTTAGGTATTTACAGCTTTTCCATTGGTTGTATCTGAATTTTTTTATCATGTTTGTGCTGCTAAGATCTCTGGTTTAGTTAATTTTTTTATTGAAGTTTGTGTACATCAGATTAAGCTATACATTTAGAAATTAAATGCTTGACCTCTAAATGTTTTTTTCAAAGAATCATCATCATGGATTTTGGGCCCATTCAGCATCTCTTATACACACTTTCAGTTCTCTATGTATAGTTTAATTTTTTTTGTTGTTTACTTTGTGTTTTCTTATATATGAGCCTAAAAATTTGTAGGATGTTGTTGCTGCAATTGATAAAAAAACTCCTAAGTGGTGACTTAATCTTGCAGTTTTCCAAATCTCCTGATCTGCCTTGGGATTCCTCAACTTGTGTGAAAATCAAGCAGCTCATCCTTGTGAAGGATGGGCATCTGTAAACGCCTCACTTCTCTGCATGCAAATGTTCCATTCAATCGACTGACGGTTTTGCATATGGAAAACTACATGATGTTGGGAGCAGAGGGCACCGAGTAATTAAATGTGCCTTGAGAGAGAGAGAGGGGACTGTTACGACACAGTCGTTTGGTTCAGTAGTTCATAGTTAATCATTATATTCCTAACAAGTAAAAGAAAACAAATTACAGACATTTGGAGCCCCCTCTGTAGATACCGTCGCTGTTTGCTGTGTAGCACGCAGTTGCTCATGGTGAATATCGGAGAGAGAAACACTTTCAGAGAGGCCTTTATTACATGCAACAGTAACTAATTAGACAATAATGCAGAAAACTATTTATACTCCTTTCTATGAGAACCAAGAATGCATTATGAAACTAATCTTAAAAAAAATTAATTGCATCTCGGTCTTAATTTAAAACTGAGCTGGTTTTTTTTTTCCCTTTCCTGTTCCTTTTTATTCCAAGTTGGTGCAGGAAAATTGCTATTAATGAAATCTGCTCTCTGAGACTTCAATAGGCTTGTTATTCATTAAAGCCTTGCTATTTCTCTTAAAATGTATTGACCAATGTTCAGGCCAGATACTTAACACAAAATACACTTTGTAATTTCATCATTTTTGTTATTGTGCTTTTCTAAGATGCAGAGGTCTATGGACTTTGTAGAAAAAACAAATAAAACCCCTAAGCTTACAGTTATATAGTATTAAAAGAAGGGTAAAGGAAGCATTGAGTGTCTTTAGGATGATGAGACATTCATTAAGATTTTTCCGCCTTCCTTTTCCTATTTTCAATCCATCTGAAGTACCATTAAAGCTTTTCAGGCAGCTTCCTGTGAGAAACCCTTTTCTGTGCTGTTTTTCTTCCTTGAAAAAAGGTGGCTGCTCTTCAGTCAGATTGTATGGATTTGGCCTGGGATTTGTATAATATCTGTGTAGAATGCAGTGGTTGTTTAGGAACCTAATTCCCAATATGGCTCCCTTTTGATTAAGAACAAAGCCAGCGTTTCACAGCATTATAGGAACACAGAAAAACAAGTTAATGATCTAAACCTTTTAATTCATGGTTGCTTGTCTATTTAAAGTACTTTTGATTCTGTTATAAACAGACTGGCCCCTTTTTTGTTTAACTTCTTTCTTTGGTTGCTTCACATTTCTTTCTTTACTGTCCATGAAATTTGTAGCTAGTTTCCTTTTCTAACTGAAGAATGAAAGGTTGTGACTACAGAATGATACAGAAAGTAAGAAAGCGTATCTAAACTGGGCGTATATCCAGCACAGACTGCTTTGAAACAAGCTAAGTTTAGGGTTCTTGGGATTTTTTTGTTATGTTTTCCCCTTCCTTTTTTTGAGTACCTACGTTTTGTTTTCTTCGTCTTTTTTTTTTTTTAAGGAATATAAAGTTTGTTACTTTTTTGATACTTTCTTGATTTTTACCCGTAGTTTGCATGGCTTTATTTTGTATAGTTACTTGTTACTTTCCTCCTCTCTTAGTTCAGCAGATTACTATTATGTGTGCCTTTATCCGTAGGGACAACAAAAGCGACCTTTTCAAGACTTTCAATTACCAACACTGTATGTGGTACTTTAGGAAAATAGTTCCCTTCCAGAATATTCTTCTTCTTTTTTTTTTTTTCATAGAGAATTGGCATCCAGAGTCTGTACTTCAAACCGAACTCGAAAACATTTTGGTGAACAAAACTGTGAGGCAAGCAGCAGGGATAATTTCCTTTCCATGGAAGGGGACCTTACCCCCATATAAAAATAAAAAATTGCAGCTTCCATTAGCTATTATTTTTTACCTGAAATGAAGATGACTTTTTTTAGATACATATTTTTGCTTACAATAGGAGCTTGTTATTTCTTTTTTTTTTTCTTTTTTTCTTTTTTTTGGCAATGGCTTATTTCAGGCAGTTGTGAGAACTAATAAATGAAGAAAAAATTCCAATAATGTGTTTTATTACGTCTCTATCTCAAGGTAAATTGAACAGCCAAGACACTTACAACAACTTCACAAACAATAATCCTGGGAACCCTCGACTCCTGCCTCTTCCAAGTTTGACCGTGGTGTTGCCTCTTGCTCAGATCAAACAGCCAATGACATTAGGGACCATCACCAAACGCACAGGGTAAGTGTGTCTGCACAAACCTTTCTTAACGATGTTATTTATAGTTAATATGGAAATAATTTGTGTTACTAGTGATATTTAGTTTTATTTTCATTTCAGTGTTTGTAATTTAATGGCAACAGAAAGGGGGTGGGGGGAAAAGGAGACAAGGAAAGAACACCAGCGTCAGATAAGTAAATGAAACCTGAAAACAAATCTCTGAAAATTCAGGAGTTTTCATTTGGGTGGGTCATTTTCTTGCAGTCTGCCACATGGGCAATACTGCACACTGACATCAGGAGAGGTTCACGCCAGGAATCGGTATGAAACATAAGCAGAGCTGTATTCAATCAGAATAAGTTCTGGTTTTACTTTTTTTTTTTTTAAGTTTGTTTATTTTGATTTCCACACTTTTCAAGCAGAAATGATTTTTGACTATCAGACATGGAAGGACAGTGAGGCAGGGGAGCATAAAGAGAGAACTTAATCCTGCTGTTTTCTTGACCTTATTTTTCCTCTGAAGTGACTGTTCTGTACTATGAAATTCACGTGTGGACTTTCATTCCGGAGCCAGCTGCACTTTGGTACTTCTCACTGTGCCATGATAAAGCACTTCAAAATGGTTACTGTGGAAAGCTCTACTAAATATATATATGTTATAATTACTAAGAACATTTTGTGAGCTTCATAAACTGTAACAAATTTAAGTTAATTGATACCATTCAACAGTTGATATTTTTCTCTTGATAAATTACAGATCTTCAGGTTTCGCAATTAATGCATAAAGCTCATGGGTGATTATTATATTTTTTCCCCTCTCACTTTTTGGTTGTTCAACTCCTTGAATATTTTCTAGTTAAAAGTCTGATTCATACAATAATTTACAGATGGCTTTTAGATTATTAAGAAAAATAGATCAAGTTTGGGGTTGGACAAAACAATTGAGAGTCCTACAGGTTCATAACATTTTCCTGCTTTTTGGCAAATGGGTGCAGGCACTGTCTTGCTTGCTTCAGTGGTTTCTTGCTTCACACCCCAATAGTGAGGGGAATTTTACCTTGTGCTTTGTGAACCGGGAATTATTTTTCAGGCGAGAGGTCATGGATATTCCTTCTCTCCCCGAGTAATTCCCATGTTCTGTGACTGAGTGTTCAGGACATCCTGTAAAATCTGCTACTGTTTTGTTTAGCGCATTAAGTATGCATGATGATGTTCTAAAGCTTACATATGTATGCACATATATACATGTGTATCTCTCTCTATGTCTATCTAACAATCCAGTCCTGCTCTCATAGCTGTAAACAGGAATTTCATTAGGCTTGTTGAGCCAAATCATGAACTGCAAACACAGTTGTCCTGAGCACAGAGACTGGCTGCAGATAAGTTCCTGAGCCTCACAGATAATTGTAAACAGAAGTAAAGAAGCAGTCTGAGGGTGATGTTGTGGTTTAACTTCTTCCACACGTACATTTCAGTTGCTTATTTTTGCAGGTTTTTTTTCTGCTTACAATTTAAACACAGGTGAGGAGAAAAGATCACGCTAGCAATTGAGTGAAATCTGAAAGTACAGGAAGGTGTGATCTTGGATGAGGACAGGAAGATAGGAAGGATCAGAGCAAGGTTAATGTGTATGGAGATCAGCAGGAAATCACAGAAAGAGGGAAACCATCAAAAAGGTTACTCAAAGAGTACAGTCAGAGAAGGACAGAAATGTAATTCTGAATTGGTAGACTCCTAGAAATGGAACAGACACTTAGAACTAGGTGGGACAAGCCATAGAAAGAAAAAAGAAAAAGCTGAGTGTCTGCCGAGGGGGAGTATGGTGATAGGAGCAGTGATGAGGAGGATGATTTTTAGAAAAGCACTTGATTTACAACAGTAGCTGATGCAGCGGCCTTTACAAAGGCTGTTTCCTTAATGCTGTGGTGATAGCAAACTTTTCTACAGCTATTGCAAATGTAATACATCTGCATTGTTTTATTTAATGTTTTAGTCTTAAGTATACTAAACATATTCACAGTGTTCATATTAATAGTTTTCTTTAAGTAAATTTTACTATTCACAAACTGTCCTTGTCCTATTATTTTGTGTCATTTAAAAAACTAATTAAATTTAAAATATTCGGTCAGGCTTATGTAAGGGGGGAAACAACAGTCATGGGAAATACCCTGCTGTGTAAATAGAGTTTTCATGAATGAGGATCATAATTCTCAACCAAGCCCGCGTAGATGTGTAATGAGAAGCCGAGAGCTTCCTTCATTTCTTCTGCATCCAAAATATTTGATGAAAGTACACAAAATTAACATGAAAAGCTGTATTTATAAAGCAGGGATTTCAGAGGAATGCCTAGGATCCAAGAAGCCTGGCATGCCTAAAATGACCAAATTGAGACAGCAGCCTTAACTTAAACCTCCAGGGGGCAAAGCGTGTGTTTAACATATTTAACATCTGCCCTCATATTTCTAGAAACACATAGCAATGTAAGTCTGTGCAGTGTAATATTTAGACAGGACAGGGACCATCTGCCTCACTCGGAGAAGTGTAGGAGGCGTGCATTACTGCAAATGGCAAAAGACAGATGTATTTACACCTACATGGTCAGCACCTTTAAGCACTGCTCCGAGGAAACAAGGCTCTTCTTTGGGAGCAGCTGCTTAACCTTGTGATTGTGCAGTGATCAGAAAAGGAGACAAACTCACTATGGGTTGGATTTTACAGTCGCTGTTCAGTGGCCCTCGAAGCAGATTCCTTTTCTGTTGTTGCTACTTTTAAAGAATTAAAAATTTAATCTGCTGCAGTATGTTTCTAAAAGTAAAAAGCAAGACCAAAAGAATACCATATAATTAGCAGTTCTGGCTTTGTCCGTTTTATTTGCTTTTAACATAAGAGAAGCTTCTTTAATACTAGACAGATTAATTAAGTTTTGCAGGTTTCATTAACCAAAAAGTCAAGTTGTTTTTTTTTTTTCTGCTAGTATCCAAGACAGCAAAATATTTTTCAGGTACTGAAAGGACTGATCAGTGCTCTTAATATCATCTGTCTCCAGCAGAGCTGCAAAGCATGTCATTTTACTTGACAGGTGGAATGGCAGTAAATTTTTTAAAAGTGTTTGCTGTAGCCCTATGGGAATGAAAGACCAGAATCTGGAGATGTCTCGTTTCTGCGCTGTTCATCACAGCTGCTTTTTTTTCATACAAACTTGTGTATTTTGGAACGTTTTCTGATCAGTCATTAAACTCTCTTATTCTGAATACGATTTACATTCTCAGCACTAAGTATCTCAGAGCATTACCTCCCTCCTTGCCATCACTATTGTCTCCTTGTTCCCTGCCCTCTGTTTCTTCCCTTCCTTTTTTAAGTCTCTCATTGTAATTTCCGCACCTTCATGAAGCACTTAATTTTTGTCCCTATATTTTGTCATCCCATGGACTCGCTTTCCTGTGGTCTGTACCGTCAGCACATTCTGAGGAGCAGACAGGCTTTCCCAAAGGAGCTCTAACACTAATGAGGAAGGAAGCATCTTATGTTTTAAAGATTTAGGGGTATGTAAGTCAGTAAAAGAGCTAGATTTAATAAGTCTTTCTATATCTGTGCCTCAGTTTCCCTCTCAAAATTTTAATAGTAATGCTGAATTCCTTCTCAAGGCTGGTGAATGGGTTAATTCATTGCTCATTTACAAAGAGCTTATAGATTTGAAAGGGGAAGAACTGTATGATCCATCTCATGCTCGTCTATAAAAGGCAGTGAATCAGAATATGTTAGAGGACAGCTTTGTGCTTTGCAATAGCTTTATAAGCGCTCCTTGTGTTTGTGGAATGAGTTGTAGTTAGTTTCCAGTTTGTAAGAATGTGGGGACACAGATGAGCTGTAATAGGAAGGAGGGAAATAAAAGATGCAGTAACTTCCCCAGAAGAAAAACTGTTGTAAAAGTTGGATTCTCTGACAGGAGCATTTGTTTTAACTTTCTCAAGGGATATGGTCATTATATTTGTATCATGCTTCATTCTCAAATTCATTATAGCTTTAGTGAAACACCAGGATGTAACCTGCATTAGTTGGGTCTTGTCAAAACACAGACATCCAATGTACCTTATAGGAAAAGGAATAAACCTTACTTTTTTTCCCTCCAGAAGATTTAGATAGTGTGTTTTTAAACATGAAACTCTCTCCGTTCTTCATCCCATCCCTCATTCCACCCCCAGTAAGGAAGGGGAAAAGTAGGTAAAGTGTCTGATGCAATTGTATCATTTTAGTGTTTCTCATTGCTTATGTGGACTGAAAATCACTGCTGTTTTGTTTACTTTGACTCAGAGAGCTTCATTTATCCCAGGTTCTACTACTGACACAAACAAAAATAAGGAGTGCAAAGTCATGATGTCACAGTAGGAAAAGTAACTAAGAAAGTCAAGAAAGAAATGAAAGTACAGCTAAAGATTTTAGTACGATAGGTCAGCTTTCCTGCATGCTGAAGCCAAAGATTTCTGAGACGTGTTTTATGTCACCTTTAGCTTTTAAAATACATTTTGGTAGTAGAGCAACTACTGTAATGATTTGTAATTGATGTGAAATACAGTTATTTGCACTAAATTTTGTTCAGTTGTCACTATTTATGAAAGGATTCTTGCTATGGCAGCATGTAGCGATGAAGATTAGACGAAGTGGGTATTGCACAGCTTATTAAAAATTTAAATAGCTTTTATTAAACACAGTAACACAAAATCAAAGAATGCTTCAGTTTTCAATTTGCCAAAACTCAGAATCAGCTAAGAAGTTAAGAAAATTCGGTTGGAATTTTGAATCATAAACCATGTTCATTCCATAATTTTCCTTTGGAATTTCTCACTAGCGATGAGAAGAGGGAACCTCAGTGAGTTTTTTGCCTTGGCATTGCTCCGGTACTGTCACTGAGCGGGGCCATCTGGTGCTGTCTTTTCAAGGTTGGGTTATCCTGTAATATGTACATTCTCTCTCAATTAGCATACCATCCATATTATGTGAAGAAAGAGTGAAAAACAATTGCTTATATAAATATCATAGGGAAAAAAAATGGTCATTGTAAATAAATGCTACATGTTGTCTCTCTCACACTGAAGGCTTTTTATTAAGACTCAACTGTAGTCTTTGAAAGTGTAATTACATTTCTTCATGATACAAGATTTTGTATCCATGTTAAAAAAACCAACCAAACAAAACCTTCCATTGAAGCATGTCATCTACTTAGGCCAATTTGTAATTAAAATAGAATTTGTTAATTTGCAAGTACAAAGTAGGTTGTGGGGGGAAAAAAAAAGCCTATGTTGTCAGGTAAATGTCTATGTTCAGGTAAACGTCAGTTGCCTGCTCTTTGCAGAGAGAGAAACTGAGGCAGGGAGGGGAAAAAAAAGTACTCACCAAAACATCCAGGATCATAATTTAGAAATCCTGAGCTCCCAGTCGGATTTGACCACTCTCCAATGATGTTCTAGGCTTTACATTATATTGGCTATGGGGTATGTAGAAGACTTAGCTTTCCATGAAATATTTAAACAGCGCAATAGCTCTTGGGTAATCTCTCGTGCTATTAGAATGGTCTTCGACTGAGAGACTGAATGTGTTGTCTGTGTACAATATTATAAAATTCATACCCTTCATACAATTTAATTGGGTTTTATCACTATTCCAAGATGATATGTCTTTAGAAAGGCGGCTGATTCTACCAAATGAGTTCTCTCCCCCAAAGTGTTAACCATTTATTTATTTAAATACAAACAGTTAAGGCTAGTCTGTTATACAGAGTTCAAAAAATCTTCAATATGTGTTTTGGCCTGTATTAATAACAAAAAATAGGGTTTTTTTTCAGCAATATTTTATTCTTGATGAGATTTTTATATTTTTGCATGTCAAAGAATGTGTGTCTTAAGTTGCACCTTCACCTAAAAGTTTTTGTCTTCGTTCTTTGATGTTGTGCTTGTGTCAAATTTAGTTCACAGAATTCTTTTTAATCCGGCTGGTACCCGTTTAATTAAGTAGGCGTATGGCTGAGTGCTTTATACATATTTCTATGATAGACCTTTTCTGTTGCTTCATCACCTGAGAATATTTCACTTGTTTCAACTAGCCAGAATTTACTACTGACTCAGAATATAAAAAGAAAAATGACACATTGGCATTTACAAAATCAATTATTCAGCAATTTTGTGGATGATGTTACATCCCAAATGAGAATCAAAGAAGCCTTGAGTAGCTCTGAATTTAACTCCTGTTCCTCCTTTTCAGATTTCATGCAAATATCAGTATGGTGATGGCTTTTTCAGGGGGGATGTAAAGAACAAGGGAGATATCCATTAAAAATGCACTAAAATTAATATTATGTGATACCCCTTTAAAGACTCTAGGCTGTGCAAAAGACTTGAACAGCAACAAGAAAAAGAAATCATAGTGTAGATAAATTTTGAGTGGCCAAAAACATTAAGCTCTAGGCCAGGTGATTTTTAACATCATATGCATTTGGAATAAGTTAGGGTTCTCTTTCCTGCATTCTGTGCAATCTTTTAAGAGGGGGACTCAGATTGCTGGCTCCTACAGATGCTGAAGATTTTTCCTTTAATAGTGTGTTTCTGTCCTAGGAAAAGGGCTGAGTAGTTTTCTCTAGAAGGTGGTGCTTGTACCTGTCGTTGCTTTTCCTTAGGACTTGCCTCCTTTCGGTAAATTTGCCAAACTGCCCCACTCAGACCTTCAGTGTTTCATGGAGAACACCCGCATATTTGTTGGTTTTGATGCTAATTTTTCTGTAAGTTTTGACTTTAATGTCTGTGTAAAGTGCTGGACTGCTTTTGCCTCAGATTTGTGGGGAGATTTCAGGAAGGAGGTCTAAACTGTGTCTGACTGGAATGATACCTTTAAAGCCTGCTTGCAGCGGAGGCGTTACGTTTGTCACCTCAGTCGTGTTCCAAGCGCCTGCCCCGTCACCTCCCGCTGCCAGGGGGGGCTTGTGCTGGCAGTGGGACCTGGCACCCGAGCAGCTCCGGCTGCGAGCGTCCGCATGCCGGGTACATTACAGGTCTACATCTCTTTCAGGGCATCATAAACAGTTATAAAAAACTATTTTGTTTACCTTCTGCATAAATCTTAATAGCATGATATACAGTGTACTTGTTGGTAATTGAGTTTTTCATCTAATTTCTGTGCATTTTTCCCCTTTACGTGAAGACCTTACCTGTTTGGAGCAGGATGTTTTTCCATAAAAGCTCCGTGGTGAGTTCCCACTTCAAACCCAGCATGCCTATAATTCATTTGCTGTCCTCACTGAAAATAACTCTGTGCTTAGACTTTTTAATTTTGGATTAATTTTTTTCTTAATTTGTTTACTTGCATGGCTGATCCATAGGTGGAAGCACTGCATAATTTCACTTTAAACTATGGATGTGTGTTCACCATCAAGTATTGTCAAAGAAATGCATTCCTTTTTTTTTTTTTCTTTTTTTTTTACCTTTGAGAGGGCATTTAATTTTTAAGTAGCAGAGAAGTTGAAAAAATAAATTATTTCCCAGTGGGCAAAAATTATTTCAATATCTTTCCAAAACAATCCTCTTACTTTTTTTCTCTATAGCTTCCTTTATTACTGTAGCACTGAGGTCCTTACGGACAGAAAACCTCAATGATGACCTCTCCAAAATAAGCCAGATTAGCAGTGAGTAGAGAGGAAAGTACTGCAGTGAGAGAGATGAAGCAAGCAAAATGGGCACTGCAAAAAAAAAAATAAAAAGCAGCTTATCACACTCAAAAAAACCCCAGCAAAACCACAGATCCATTAAAGTCAGGATATTTGAAACAATAAGGGGTTTGGTTTCAATATGTAAAATTGCAGCATATTAGAGAAATACGGAGAGAAGGAAAAACAAGTTTTACCAAGTTTCCCTGTGTTGGAGCTTGGTTCGGTATTCACACAGTGCTACCTAACTTCCAGCCTCCTTTTTATTATGAGATGGGGGTTGTTAGGTGGTTGAAGTTTTAGGCAACAAGAACAGAAGAAGCTTGAACATTTTACAACCTCCTTAGAAAATTTAAAAAGTTTCTGGTTTCAGGTTGGGGATTTTTTAAGGGGGTTGGTTGGTTTGGGGGTTTTTTTGAGTTTAGCTAAGGCTACTTGTTAGCTGTCTCTATCAGTGTGTTAGAATATTTGTACGTGGCTCTTGTTTCTACTCCCAGATGTTCTTTCCACGTGCATCACCCCTCCATGTCTCTGTCAAAATACTCTTTGCAGCAGAAAGAGGTTCCTTAGAGCTTCATTAGGATACCCAGCTCTGATGAGAGTGGCCGAGGACAGCAGGTGATGGGACCAAAGACAGGAAAAGCAAAGGCACTAAATATGACACTAAAGGAAAGGTGACGTTTCCTTATTCCTAGAGAATACCTGGTCACTGAAGTATTCCTGTTCCTAAGAACCATTCCTAAGTGCAGTTTCCATTGCACCGAAGTAGTCTGTCTGATGGTGATCTGAGAACTGAAAAGGCTCTGGAAGAAGAGTTTTGAGAGTGGATTGTCTTAGGAAATGGCTGTTTCAGTCACCCCCTGCACGAAGCGGCAGAGACGCTTGTCAGCCAGAAATGATTTTAGATTGAGGCAAGATTAAAAGGCCTAGATTAAAGAGGGGAATATATGAAATAGACTCAAAAATTGTTGCCTGTCTTTCACAAGACTCTTTTGTGGTTAGTTTAATGCCAGTGCTAGCTCAAAAAAATATGGTCTTTACTAGCCTACAGAGAAATTAGGATAAAAAACATGCTTTGGGTGGGGGAAGAAATCATGTTGTTTCCATTAAGGTCTTAATGAGACCTAAAATTATGTAAACAAAATGAATGGCGATTTGACAGCTTACTGCCTGGTGAATAAAGGAACCTACCATTTCTTTTCTTGCTTTTTCTTGCTTTATTCATGATTTGACAACTGGAAATATGTTTTTGTTTTCTTGTTTTAGGCACAATGATAAATTAATTAAAATGTACGTATTTTGAGACGGATGCGCTTTTTCAGTGATCTTTTGTGTAATTGTAAATTTCATGCATTTTTCTCCTGATACTTTTGTTGCTGCTTATGTAGTCTAGATAGAACTTTTACCTCAGGAATCATATATGTTGCCATCTCAGTGAGTTATCCGTGGGGTTGTGGATAAGTGCTTTTCAGTTTTATGAATCAGGTGTATTTGAAGCCTATACGTTAGCAATATAAAACCAATGTGATTCTCAATCTTTGCAGGCTCTTAACTATTTGATTGATAATATTAGAATTTGTAAAGCAGTTCCTTCATATCATATAGATGCTATTTCTGTATTTTTTTCAAGTCATGTCACTTGTTTGAGTATGAAGATAAAGCCCTTTGAGGAACACTCCATCACGGCACTGCGTAGCCCCTGGTTTGCATAGTTGCTTGTGGTTTTCAAAATATTTTAATAGTATTAATACTTACTACTTTTTTCTTACATAACGTAGAAAAATAAATAATAATAAAAAATGTGAACTAGTTAAAATATTGTCGTTAGTTACGCTTTATGAAAGAGCTAACAATATATTTCCAGAGATTATGGCAGAGTTCAAGTCGTTACAAAAGTCAACAAGTGGTGGCACTGAGTGGTTTCAGTAACTCTTCATCTTTTCTTACAGTGTTGTCACCATGAAAGAACTTGTACGCTCTTGCTGAGTCTCTTCTTTTCTTGTTGAGATCTGACAAAGTGATGTCTTAATTTTCTTCTTAAATTTGCTCTCATCACTTTTTGTGCTATATCAGTAGAAAATGCTCATGTATCTTTTCCATTGGACGTGTGTACATCTACATCTCAGAGCTTCTGCATTTAAAATGCAAATAATCCTACAATATCATGTTGAAGAAGTTAATTATTATCAGCAACACAAATATCCCCAAATAGTGTGGTATTTAGCTGGAGTTTGGGATTAACTTCACTTTTAGTAGGTGACAGTCATTGACTTCAGCTGGGGTAGGTGAATGTCAGCTGTCGGTAACTGAGGTGGCATGAACACAGTCTTCAGTCGAGGCACAGCTCTTGTTAAATTTATAGCAGAACAAGAACTGTGTCATTGAAAGGTTTTTTATTACTCTTGTGCTCCTGCTGTAGGTTTCTGCACAGGTACTAGTGGGATAAAAATACTGCTGTGTCCACTGAATTCTCAGTGTAGTTAAACAGTCGGGTAGACCCAGACAGGAAAAAATATACTGCCTTTTTATCCTCCTTATGTCTTAAATATAGTGCTGTTGTTTCTAATGTGGAAAATGGAAATTATAAGGCTGAACGTTTGGGTCCCATTAGCTTCACTTTCTTCTTTCTAGTGTTGATTTCCAACAGCCTGGACTTCTACCTTCATCACAACCCCTTTCAGTAAAAATATGGTACAATCTTTTGAAAGTTAGTGCATTGTGAAGATTCTTTTAAATTGAATGTTTTTAAAAGTGAGGCCAAATGTGCCTTAATTTCAGTTCTTGGAATAATTTACGAAGTGCTGACAGGCTAAGAGCAAGTAAAGAGCAAGAGTTCAGAGCAGAAACAAGTCATTCACCACCTTCCTTCAACATTATTGTTTTGTTATCATTTATAAAGCTGAGAGGGTGTTTGCATCTACATAATAATGAGGATTTATAGTTTCCAAGTTGTTAAAATATCAAAATGACATGAAAATATATTTTTCTAATGGCATTACTGTTACTGAAAATAACTGGGCTTTTGAGGTTTACTGAAGGAAAGAAGTTTGAGTTGGAATGTATTGATGAAAACTCAGGGTTAAAGTAAAATGGTGGTAAAATGAAAGATTCCTTAGTTACAATAGTTTTCAGAATAGACTCGATAACATCAGTTTTTTCAGAAATATGTCTAAACCAATATGATGCACTAGTCTTTTTTTTTAATCTTTATTTTTTAGCAGGACTGGGTTTAACTACACGAGTAATCGTGTTTTACAAGGTCTGCTCTCTCTGTCTACAAAACATCGTTCTTGAAGAGAAAATGTTTTGGCACTGAAACCAACACTTAAATGCATGTCTTGAAAGATGCACATCTTAAAGACCTGATGTAAATAGAATGTAGCTTAGAACGTTGCCTCTAAGGTTGTTTATAACTGTATTTGGTTGAGCGTAAGAGTGTGGAGAACCCTGCAAAAATGTGCTGTTTGAGTACCAGAGTCCCTTCTGCTTATAGAGGCTTGAAGAAATTGAAATCAATTATGTCTCTGTAGATGTTTACTCCACCTTGTAGTTGAGAATAACATTTGTTACCAATTCTCTTTCCATTTTAAATTACTTTAATAACCCCAGATTACATTGAGTAAAAATTCAGAATATTAAGATAGTGTAGAAAGATGCTCTTCTCAAGAGTATATAAGAGGACGTGGATATAGCTGAGTCATATCTGGACTCGTAGTTTGCTTTGTATTGGTTGATGGGTAACACTGTCCTTCTGAACAGTCTTGTTTTATATTAAAAACAATCATTTTTTTGATTGAAGTGTAGATCAATAAGTAACAAGACTAGTATATAGATTTATATTTTCATTTTTGAAGGAATATTAGCGTATGAATATTTGAAAGGTGTGAGCTGAAAGTAGTTATCGATACACAGTTTGTTACAGAAATGGATAAAAATACTGATTCTGTGACAGATGACTATTTCAAAGTGAAAGAAATATTTTCTGAATTTTTCTGAGCAAGTAATAAATACTTAATATGTTAATATCACTTTAAATATTCTAATATAGATTGTGAGGTGCCATTACCACTGTGACAAGGTAATATATTTATAGTGAGGAACTTTTTGGAACACAGATTTCTGACCCAGTGATCTGGAGCTGTAGTTCTAATAGTTGCATATTAAGTGCTTTGTGGTTGTTCAATATCAGTTACGGACTATAAATTGCAATTGCTCTTTTGGGACGTTTTAGTTTGTCCTGCGTGTATGAGAGCTTCAGGACTCATCTAAGTCCATGAAAGTTTGTCTGAATCTTTCCATTGACTCTGGTCAATGTGATGGAATTCCTTTTGAAAGGTCTTATTTCTTTTTTCTTCTTTTTTTTTTTCCTTCAAAATGAAACGTATGCCCACAGGCTTGCCATGTGTGGGATTTATGGCAGGTGCCCCAGCGCCTCTGTGCTTCAGTGAGTCCAGCTGTAGAACCGGCGCAGTAATACTGCACGAGGTGTTGGGAAGCTCAGATGTACTTTCTGTAAATCCCTTTCAGAAACCTGACTGAAAATACAGTGCGAATGCAAACAGATTTTTTTCCCATTTTCATAAGTGACCTCATTTCTGGTACGCTACACAAAAAGTATTTGCTGCTTTAGGTGACTTCAAGTTGAAGGCAATTTTAAATGTTTCAAGTTGCATGACAGTAATGATGGAGGCTATATGTTTTTAACTGTATGTTGTATTTTCCACATGTCACTTCCTACAGGTTCCTTGTCATTGGAAGGAAATTAAGTGAGATCAGTGCGAGTTTTGCCGTGTATTTCAGCGAGATCAGGACTGAGCTGTAAGGGACCAAGACACAGGTCTTTGGAGAGGTGCAGCCTCTGCAGCCAGGTGCAGGAGTTTTAGAGAAGACCAGTTTGTAGAATAATTTTAGTTTAACTTGCTTTTCTTAGGTTATTTTTACTTATTTTATTATGTTGATCCATAATCTCTTCTTGCTTTAATATCCCTAATCTGGGATTCATTCTGTTGAACTACTTCACCTATATACAAGTAATTTGCCATTAACAAAAAAAAAAAGGTAGTATGAATTAAGTGCCATTATAATTATGCATAGTGTTTGGATTGCTTCCTGCTGTTTTAAAATATTTTTTCTGCTGCTTAATTCCATCATAATACTCACAATAATTTGTTTGCACACACAGTCTTCTCAGAACTGAAGATCATTACTTAAAACTGACCAAGTTAATGTGAGGGTGTAATCATAGGCTGGTTTAATGTGGAACAAGAAATTAGTAGAAGAAAAAAAGGAAGGAGGGAGAGTAGCAAGAGAAGAGAGCAGTAAAATAGAGTAGAGAGGGAAATACAAAATAATATAAAATAATCCAACTGCTAATTAAAAAGACTGAAAAAAGGGCAACGTGGAGAAGGAGAGATCTTACATGAACTTCTCAAACAGCTGTCCTCATAATGAAAGGGTGAAATCCTGCTTTAAAGAATTGAGGAAATGGGCAATGCTGTGAAAATAGTTTTGAGTTTATACAAAGCATAATGTTATGTATCGTCAGATTCCTGTAAGGAGGAACACTAAATGGTGTTTCCATGAAACATAATCATCAACCACTGTATCTGCTACATGCGCATTGGGGTGTTTCAGAGGAGAATGTATCTCAATCTCTTTTTACATGATATAATTACTGATTTGTTTTAACCCGTAGCTCGCGAATGTATGCGTTGTTTCCCTTTCCTTGTATCCTCTGCATGTTCTTCCCTCTTACCCTTTGCCCATGTCACATACATCCTCCTGGTTGCAAAGGCTTCAGGGCTGTGCTGAGTTATCACTGTAACAGTCCAAGTTAGCGTTATTTGTAACTTTCTTTTGAAAACACAAGAAAATACCAGAGAATAACTGACCCTGAATCTGTATTTTCATTCCCAAAGGACTTACGATTATAAATGTTTGTATTCACTTCAGAAGTTGTTTCTACTGAATGCAAATATTCAATATTGGGTCTTTTAAACAGTCCAACTAATTCTCCATTATGAGCCAGTGTGTTCTTCAAGTTAATGAGTTCAGTGATCAAGGGGAATTTGGGACCTATCACAGAGAAACACTAAGCATCTGTAAATCCTGCTAAATCTTACGGGAACTGCAGATATTCACCACTTCTGAATTAATATCTTAGAATGGCTATTAAGCAAGGGACATCTTAATTTTTGAGAATTAACTTTCATAATTTTATTTCATTCTTTCTTTAAGCAAATCCAAACCCGCTCCGCAGATTTCACCCAGTAAGTCTGTGGGAGGAGAGTTTTGTGTTGCTGCAGTCTTTGGATCATCAAGGTCGTGGTTTGCAAACAATCCTGGTCTGAAAAGAGAAAAAGGTTGGTATATTACAAAAATAAATTTAAATTTATTTGAATTTAATTATCTGGTTTTAAATTTTTTTTAAAAATTAAATTTAAATTCTCTGGTTTATTTTCTCACTTTGTGAGAACTTCTGAGCAGATGGTGCTTATCTGTAGATTTTGTTCCTTAAACACAGTGACAACAGAGATTTTTGGGAACATGATTTAGATGCTTTTAGGACAATTTACAAGAAATTTAAATTAGTGAAATAAATAGTTGATCTTTTATTATGATGTAACGACAGAAAGCAAATGTTGATAGTTCAATCCAAAGATAGTGTGTGAAGTGTCATTGAAAAAGCTGTGAGGTAGAGGTGAGGAGCTTTGCATTGTGTGTAATTACCTGAACACACCGTGATGAGAAACTCTGTTCCACCTTCTCTTATGTGAGATATTCGTATTTTTTGGAAACAGGGAAAATTGTGTGCTTTGTACTGTTTTCTTTTTGTCTCTCCAGCCTTTCCACTTCTAATTTGTATTTTTGACTGCAAGCGCATAAAAGCAAGAGACTTACTAGAATACGTAGTCTGCTGTTTCTGTAAGCATTTTTTCTGTTTCTGCTGTGCTACTGCAATAAGTTTTTCTTTCTTCTTGCAAACAGATCAATCAAAACAGTTTGTGGTGGAGTCATTGTATATTATCAGTTGTTACGGTAGCCTGGTGGAGCACGTATTGGAACCACGGCCGCTCAGCACGGCTCCGAAGATCAGCGATGACACACCTTTGGAAATGCTGACATGCCCAAGAGCCAGCTGGACGTTGGTTAGGTACCTCATTCCTTTTTCTTCTTCTTTTTGTCCAGGAAACCATCACGAGCTTTTTTTTTTGGAAGGGGTGAATGAGCTGCATCATGATTTTCACCCATATTTTTATCTTAAAGTTTATCTTTAAGACTCTTAAAGTTTTTCATTGAAAGAGAGGACTCTGGGTAGCAAATTCAAGCCTACCTTCTCATATGTTTGAATGGGACATATATGAAAACTATTTAAATACTTCTATAGGCATGGAGCTACATGGACATGTCAACGGATCAGCAGAGATCCGTATCAATTAGTGATTTTAAATCATCAGATTGTAATTTAGCTTTTTATATAAGGACTAGAAACAATTATTTTAATAGTGTTAAAGTACAGAATTCTGCCATGGGACATGGGCGAGATTTCCACGATGAAGCATTGCAAAGTATTAGATGAGTTATCCTGTAAGTAGCTGAAGGTAGCATTTCTGAAGACAGTTGAAGAAATTATTCCTGACATGTGGAAGAAAGTAAACAAAAATTGATGAGAAAGTGTTGTCAGTGCTTTTGACGTTTTAAAATATTTTTCTATCGATTTTTCTTGTCTCCTATATTCCTTAGTGCTGCTTATGGCTGGACTAGATTGATCAATACTTGATTTACCAAGCTATTTAGGAATGGCCCACCCTAATTAAAATTACAACGCAGACTTCTAGACCATTATTGTTGAAATGAGTAGGTTGTAATGGAATTGAAAATTCTAATTGGATCAATAGCCCATAACTTTACACAGCTTTATTTTCACAGTTTGTAAATGCTCAATGTCTTTACAATATCGAAGCAATGCTAGTTAACAGAACAAAAAAGTTCCCCGGTTTCTGTTGTGTGTTTATGTAACGTCAGCATGACATACAATGGTCCTAAACGAATTTACCAACTTAATCTAAACCGCCTTCATCTTTTTTTTTTTTGCGCAATCCATGCTGCAGTCAACAAACAAGTATTGTCTTTGCCTCGCAATCTGCGCGATTTGGTCCTGCTGCTCAACTGCCTGTGGTGTACTGCAGTGTTTGAACAAGCTAATTTAAATAATTACAAACATTTTCTGAGCTTGTATAGATAATTACATGTGATGACAGAAACACTGATTTACATTCTCTGTATTAGTTTAAATATTAATAGTCTTGTGTTTTACCTCAGAACTCCTCAGTGGAATGAGCTCCAACCACCATTTAATGCAAACCATCCACTGCTCCTGGCTGCAGACGCCGTACAGTACTACCAGTATCTTCTTGCTGGCTGTAAGTAGCTAACAACTTTTTTGTCTTGTCTTACTTTTTTTTTTTTAAGCTGACTGTGACTTTCTCAGTTGTTTTTTCAACCTGTGTTTGTTTCGATACACATTCTACCCCAAAATAAGGGCTTCATGTAACCAACTATATTTGTAATGGTAGAGTAGAAAAAGTAGTTTCTTTTTGATATGAATCAAAGTTGTGAGGCTCTCATAGCCAAAACGCGAGTGCTTGGCAGGCCTTGCAAGTGTGACCCACTAGATCCCCTAAAGTCTTCAGGGTTTCTTCACTTCATTTCTTCTCATGCTTTTTAGCTATTTCCTCTCGTGAATTCAGTACTCGGTGACAAATGAGTGCATCTGCATTTTCCCTCTCCTCTGGAACTCCTGATTGCTGGGCTACTTCCAGCCAAAGTCTCAGACAGCTGCTTCCCGCGGGAGCCTTGGCATCACTTCCAGGGACGGCTGCCCACCTGCCTCATCCTGCCTCTCATCCAGCCACGTTGTTCACAGGGAGCCAATACGCATGGCATTGCTTATTCCAAAATATTTCTATATCTGTAGTTATATGGTATATGTATATTACATATATATAAACCCATGTATTTTATATTGTTGAGTATTTATATTATTTTTTACTTCTACAGTTCAAAAAAGAGAAGAATTACAAGAATTATTAACACCGAGTAGCAAGTCTCTCTTTTTTATTTAGGCTGTAGTCAAGATCAAAGTGATAAAACAGTCAAATTTCACAAGGGAACAACTCTTGGCATATGTAAAGGTACTTCTGGGGGAACTAGACCCTCTGCACAGTTGTGCTAACGCCAGCATGTGATGTGACACGGGCACTTTAAAATGCAGAAAGAGGACATCTGGGCCAAAAAGCAGCGTATCTGAACACCACTGGTAAAAGCGACGTCAACGCCAGATTCGATCTGTTGCTTCTACCGGTCCATCTGTTGAATGGGCTCAGAGCTCAAAATGTCCTGGGAACCTACAGGGTTAGGGTCTTCCTTTTTCCATGCTGCATAGAAAAGGGAAGAAAACTCAAAAGGTAGAAAAGAATATGAAAAAGTAATTAATAGTGCACAACACTGTGTTAGGTGTGCCTCTTAGCTAGAATCTTATGCTAGATTCCTGTGGTTTTTTACTTTCACTTATAGGTATGGAACTTCTGCTTTGCGATAAAAGGCCATTGCAAGGATGTATTTTGGTTGTATGATACATTACTGTAGAAATATAGATCACTATTTTCAGAGGACCATCTCTAGAATTAGGTGTGCAAGCCTATACTTAAATTTTCATATAAATACTTTGAAGCATTGAGTACAATCAGCTCAACAAATTCATTTGTAATTTATATCAAAGCCTTTAATAGACACTATTGACTATAGAGCATAGGTCTAATTTCATGTTGTAGTTTAAGGTAACTGCTGCCACATAGTCTGCTTATGTTGCTGATAATTCATTTTGATATTTATATTTCTATCCATTGCTTATGCACCAGTTGCTGATGATGACATTAAATAAGTTTTATAATAAGGAGGTAAAAAAGGCGAAAAGGCTCATTCACAGCAACTGCGATGTTTCAGTAAGTTATGTTTAGCTTGACAGCTTGCCTGTTTGGGCCAGGTTTCTTCCCCGCTCCTCGCTCTCCCCAGATTCTCAGCTCTAGTTCTAGATGTCTTTATCATCCGTATTGGTTTCAGCTATTTCCCCTGCATCCTCTCAAGTATATAAATATATAAAATAATGTACGTAGTGTGCAGTTGTTGCATGGTGAGTCCAAGAGCACAGAATGCTGTCTGGAGAATTTTGGACACTTTGTAAAAGTAGTTTTTTGCTTTTTATTTTCTGTTGAAATTAAAAGCAATGTATTGCAGAGATATGGTCTGACCAAAAACCTTTATGTGAACATCAATGCTTATATACACAGATCACATTTATCCCTCATACTGAAATCAGGGATGGATGTGGTTCACTCTGTGTATTTCATTAACAGCTCAAATATTAGGCATTTCAAATGGTTTCAGAGGGGAAATTTTTTTAAAGGAAGAAGAATGAGTGGTAGCTAAATTCCACAAAATAATGAATTTGTATTATTTGAGTCACAATGAAGAATTCTAATTCAGATTTTAATCCACATAATAGGAATTCATTAAGATGGGTGTGGGATGTAAAGAAAAATAGAATAATAAACATTAAACACAAGGAATCCGGAGAACATAGTAAAAATGGCATTAACAGAGAAATTAGTGCATGTCTGATCATCCTTGAAATTTTGTCTTCTGGATTTATGCTATCGGAGGCTACTCAATGAAGGTTCAGAAAAAATGGAGTCAAACCAGGATTGACACAAAAGAGCCCAAGACACCTGTTAGCTCTCCCCCTATTAAATCCACGCTAAAACAAAGTTCTCTGTCCGCGCTTACCTGCAGCCCTGTAATGGGCTGACATTAGCTGAAGCCTGTGGTTTGATGTGCTATCGCTTCCGTCAGTAAGTTTAATTGCCAGCAAATGGCTAAATAGGGGTTTAGGGTGAATGTTACATCTGTCTGCCACGTTAGTGGTAAGAGGAGTTCTGGCGCCGTTTCAGGGTCACTATTTGTATCTGTCTATCAGAGGTAGAATACAGCAGTTTCTCTCCGTTTCTGTATAGCATTTCTGCCAATTGTTTGGCTCCATTAAGTGTGCAGGGGAAATAAAAGCCTGAATGACCAAGTCACAAGGGGGTATGGATAGACCCTTTCTTTGTCCACACTCAGAACATTGCATTAGGTCTCATTATCCATTTATAATAAGTGACCTTTGCCCCCTGGGTCATTGAAAAATACTCAGTGTGCTTTTTAGCACAGAGTACCTCTGTCAGCAGACGGACGGAACAATGAAACGTCTGGCAGTCTGGTTAGAGGGCTTATACTCTGCGGGTTTTCATAAATATGCAGCTTGATGCCAAAACATAGGACCAAAATCTTCCTTAGTCTCTGAAAAGTATCAAGTAGGCCAGCGAGTTCTTGGGATAAAAAGAGAATATTCTAAAAATACTGCATGTAGTTACTTGGGCGTAGTTCCGCTTTTAATATTTGTAAAGGATCCTGGTTATGGTCACAGCTAATAAGGAAGTAACAAGGAACCATTGTTCGAAGAAATATTTTGTACAACAAGTGTCCAAGACCTTTATCCCAAGGGTATTTGTAAGTGGATTAGCACAGCTGTTTCATTGCTTTGAGGTCATCTGCGACATCTGCTGCAGAAACCTGGATCAGAGTCTGCAGCTCGCATCTACCTGAGCGCTTTATCACGGCCACGGCTGCTGGTGAGACAGTGAGGAGTGTGAGATTTGGACCTTTCTGTAAGTTCATGGCTTGGAAGTGAACTTACACGTTAAGTTCCACAACCTGCTGTCCTGCAGGAAGTGTCCGTGTCCTGCTCCTAACTCTTTCAGGCTTTTTGCAGCTGGTCAGAGTCAAAATAGCCAGTCCCAAGAATCTCCTCGCCTTCTGACAGAGGAGATGTCAGACTTACTCTGGTTTTCATCAGACTTCATCCTCCAAAGCCCTGGTTGTATTACAGTCCTCAGGTCTTCAGTGCTGAGTGCTAGAAGTTTCTCTCCTACCCTTCCCAGGTTAATACGTAATATTTTACTTTATTTGTGTCTCTGGTATTCCCTCTATTTGCCTGTCTTCTGAGCAATTTTTAAGTCTAATTACAACAGAGGAAGGAAATGTAGTCGCATTTTATTCTTCATAGTTGTTTTCCCTATAACGTAGATGCCATCACCTGCCGTGGCAGCCCTGGCAGCGGGAGGAGAGCTGTGCAAGGCACTGTGTACACAGGAAGGTTTCTTGTGTCCACAGGAATTTGCAGTGTAAAGGACTTGGCTTTCTTCAGGGAATTGCCAAGATTCATCATTAGATATTCTTGCAGTGCTGCTCACTTCCTGCTGTTCAGTACTCGGGAATTAACATGCCTTCTTGAGGCACGCTGTTAAAACGTGCTTTTCATGTCCATGGAAATCACCTGTTTGTGTTCCGGTTTTTTTCTGTCTGTTGCCATAACCCAAAGTCTTACTATATTCGATTGACTTAGCCCATGTTGCCTTTGACTTCCGTACCTTCCATTTTTGCCCGTTTGAATTCATGCAGACATGTGCGTGGTACAGAATGGAATTGCGATGGAAACAGGTAACTTTGGAGAACAGCAGAAAGTCTTACCTCCTCAGTTCATCCTTCTTCCTTTCTTCCTTACCCCTCCTCTTTGAATTTACTTTGGCATTGCACTGGAGGAACGGACTGTAGTTGAGTTACCTGAAATACAGACAATTAATGACAAAAACTTGAAATCAGACCAAAAATGGCCTCAAAAAGGTATTGAATAAAATGAGGTAAGATTTCTCTCCTCTGGCTCTGGAAACGGCACCTTCACATTCCAGGCAAGAGTTTTGGCTCATCAGGACCAATTTTCTGGAGATGACCTGCAGTTGTCAGAAGCAGGCCAATGACAAGAATTAATATATTAACTGGTATGCAGTACTCTTTGACAAATTGCTTACTAAATACATCAAAATTGATTGGACATTCTGTGTTTAAATTGACAAATGACTGCATTAGGGGAAGGAGGGAAATCCATTAATTACAGCTGCCCTCAACCATAGGAAATGTAATCGTATAAATATAGATTTTGTTAAAACAAAAGTCTCTACTTTACTGTAGTGTTGCTGGTAAGTGTACTTGCACCTCTCTGCTATTAAACCTCCAATAGGAGGTTTTGAAGACAGATCTTTGCAATTGGCTTTTAAATAATCAAAGAGCATTTCTGTTGTGTTAAAAGGAATGATGCAGTGTTTCTTTATCCCGCTCTGACCGCTTCTGGAAATTGTTTCACTCTCAGAAAAATGGACAAGTAGCAGAGGCTTCTGCTGTCTCATTAATTGTTTATTCTAAATGCAGTGTAATTCCTATTCTGCCATGGTAGGTTTCAAACCAGTACTGTTTATTCTCATTCTTTGTTCCCATACTGGTCTCCAAGTAATACTTGCAGAGCTGTTACTTATTTCTGAGTAAGAATTTGCACTTGAGTTAGGCCTGAAGATGTAATCAGTTTTATAGACTTCGTTAAGGGACTCTTGAAAAGATTAAGGTCTGTATTTATAGCTGCCTTTGACTTTTGGCTGTTACAACAGATTTTCATTTCTGGACCAACTGTTGTTCGTATCTTGCGTTTTACTGAAAATGGCTTTCATTAGAAGTCAAACTTAGTAACTATTCATTGTCTTCAAAGGGAGGGGGTGAGCCTTTCCGCACTGTTTGTTTGGGCTAAATGATAACACAATTTATACAGATAATCTCTGTAACTCTGACATCATGTTTGCACTTCCTGCTCCCTCTAATGAAAGCTCTGCACCCTGAGCTAGACTTTTGTCTCCAAGCAACGTTGTGGTTCTTTATGGCCTAGTTTATATTCCTTTCATACATTCCATTGATGGAAATAAAAATTCCGTACATAGAGCTGGTGACTATTGCGCAGTGGAAAGCAGGGAAGCAGGGCTGAGGGTAAGAGTGGAGAGTGTATTAAATAACTCTGTGAATATGTGCTGTGAAGACAGATACTGTGAAAAACAAGCTCCGATGCGTGTAGTCATAGCCGAGCTGCTGCCGTACGGGTTACGCCGAGCAGACGCAGTAAGGAATCCCGTCATTCTGGTCTGCAAGCCCTTTTCCGTGCTCAGCGGAGCGTGGTGGTGGTCTGGTAATAGGCTAATGAACTGGGACTGATAATTACATTTAGTGTTCTACCACTTCTCAGCCTTCTACCTCTATTTTTCTTCTTGCAGTCTTTTTTGCGCACTTATTAAATAGCATATTCTTTCTCACTAATATGCCAGAATGTGTGTTACGGTACGTACCCCACGATACACATAATGAAAGTGTGCGTGCAGAATGTTGTGTGAGGCAAGAGCTGTATCTTGCTATGTGTATGTTCAATGTCTATCACAACGGAGCTTGATTTCAAATAATAAAACTGATCAAAACCAGAGCCCGTTCTGTAACAACAATTACGCTATCGTGTAGTTACGAGGTGTTCAAAGCCTTTTTGCTCTGTTTCTGTGACATCTCTGCGTGGCCGCGGTCAGACGCGAGTTTGGAGTGGTTTCAGCGGTGGTTTCAGCTCTCAGCTGCCCGTTCCTGTGTCTCTGCTGGGCTTTACTGGTTCTGCAGCGGCACTGGTGACACTTCAGAGCGAAGGTGGGCAGTTTAACGTACCCCGGCGCTGAAGGCTGTCTAAACAAAGCTCCCTGACCTTCCCCTGAAGTGGGTGAAGCCACTTGATTTTCTATGAGCTGCCGTGCCGTGAAGCCTGGAGAGGAGCTGGATGGTGTGTGGGTGAACATTTTAAACTGCCACCATTTTTATGTACCGATCCCATGAATGTTGCCAAAACTACTGGCCTTTCAGATGTACCCGTGCACCAGAGATGAGGGCAGTTCTACAGAATTGTGTCGATTGAGTGTTACAGGCTTAAAACCACCGCAAAGTACAGACCATTCATGAAGAGTCGAGTGATGGCTTTGCAGAGCTCCGGGCGATCTGCAGGAAGGCACACGGGGGGGAGCGCGGATTTGTCTTTGCTGAGCGGGTGGAAACCCAGCCTCTTGGGAGAGTGAGAGAGTCCCTGATGACAAGATGTGCTACGTTGTGAGGATTCTGCCAGGTTTTTCCCCATATTCCCAGCAAGAGTATTGCAGCTGGCCCTTTGTTAGCTGTTAGCACGATACACTTAACAACAGAACGCAGTTTTCCATCTTTATGTTGGTATTTTGTGGACAACCACAGCTGAGATTTCATCTACTTGGGTACATATTGTTAAGTATCCAGATGGGAAATTTAAAAAATATTTTCTAGATTCTCAGTTTGCCATTATTTTTCTTTCTACTTGAAATTGTCTTTAGCTTGTGTATCATTTTCATGAAATTCTACTGTGATATTTCCATAAAATAAAAGAACATGACATCCTTTTTAAAAGAACATCCTGGGTCTCCACATCAGTAGTTTCAAAGGAGTTGTGCAGATGTCCTTTAAAAATCCAGATCCTTGGGGAATAATTTAGAATTCCTAGAGATGTTGAGGAGGATGTCGCTGTATAGAAAATTGAGTTTCAGAATTTCAGATAATTAATTCTTAAGTGTTTACCATGACTCAGATCACAGAATCACGGAATGATGTGGGGTTGGAAGGGACCTCTGGAGATCCCTTCAGATCTCTCTCTCCAAATATTACATGAAAATATGAATGTGTATCTATATATACACATATATATATGAAAATGGAAGGGATACCAATGAAATATGTTGTAGAAGAGTTTAGGCAATGTAAAAAATACTTCATATTTGTAATTTTTTACTGTGTTTAAAACTGCAGCAGATCATAAATACGTATATTTTTATATATAGATATATTAAATAAATATTTTATGATGATGGTAAAAAAAATTCAAGTGAAACTGATTCCAAGCATGCATTTCTCTTACAAAATTGTTTTGTGTATTTGAGGTTTGCTGGCAGTAGACACAAACAGTGAAAATGGAATTTTCAGGTTTGCTTCTTACACTTGGAGGCATAACAGATTGCAAGCTGATCTGCATCACTTCCCCTTCCAGAAAAGATGTTTCTAATGAAATTGTAGTTCATGGTCTTTTTTAAGAGAAAACTAAGTTTCCCTAAAACTGTAACCTGCACTTCCTGCTCCCTACAGGAAACGGGATTAAGTGGTAAAGGGAAGCAAATTGAATTTCTGGCTGAGCGTAGGACTGATCGGGGTAAACAGGAACAGGGCAGATGTCATTTCGTAAAAGTGCTGCATCATTGCATGTGAGCAGTGGAGTAAATCATGCTACATTCTTCAGCCATAACTGTTGTTTGTGAAATAATATAGAGGAGGTGGATAAAAGATTAACTCTGTAAAGTGCACTGGATGCTGCCAATGTACGTTAAGGGTTTTGATGCGTTTCTACACCTGGGCGTGTACATGGCTTCATCAGATTACTGCGTACTTGCCCGTCTTAATCCATATTTTATAAACTAAATGCTGGAAACAGCACTGCATATAGGAATTAAAATACTTTCAGATGTGTACAAACAACAATAATGAACAAGGGCACATGCTGAAACAGTTCTTTACTATTCTTACATGGTCATCTGGAACTTCTTAGAGAGGGGTCCATCAACACGAAGGGGTCAGTTTTCAAAGCAGTGTACAGGGATTTAGCCGCGCGACTCCTATTGACGTTAATGGGAGTCAAACGGGTAAATCCCCACGCACCGCTTTGAAAATTTACTACTAAGCCTCTTGACTTCTCACTACATACTTTGATTGTAACAGTAATCCATGGTTAACATAATTTTCCCGACAATAATGTCAAACATACTTTTGAAGTCAGTGAATTATAGAAATAGTTACCTCTTCCATAATTCTTTAAAGATGGCCATCAGATGGATTCCACCATAGATTCGTGCAGATGAAATTATTCTTTAACTCAGGAAAGAATATATATGTTATCCTTTGGTACAGAACCGATGGTCTGCTCACAGTCTGAGCATTTCAAGTGCTCAACAGCCTTAAGATGCTTCGTATTGTGAATAATATCAGGTTCTAGCTCTGCCCAACTTTAAGTGCTCATTTTACTTGACTGGTTTCCTATGGGAACTTTGGAGGAGGAAACTGGAGTTAAACATGGGGAACAGTTACCTGTCTAGCAGCGCAACCACCAGGAGTAATGGTGAAGCCATTTCCTTTTAGGGGAAAAAACAACAAAAAAAAGTCAGGCTGTTGACTATCAAACCAGTGTAAAGTAAGGACCAAGCAAAGCTAGGGGAAATCTAAGCAGAATTCATATCCCAATTACAGACCTACCTATTCCTTTAAGATTAAAGTGCTGATACAAAGAATGGATGGTCTATAAAGCACATAATAAATTGTGGGTGATATATAAATAATGAATTAATACATATGTAAGTCAGTCGGTGGTGTGAAATAACTGTTAGGTGAGCTAAACTTCTGGTTTGCTGGGTTTTTTTAGCTTCATTTTATGATGTTTATGCATACAAGAATCTCAGAAAATCCTAATGGGAAGAAAGGAGTGGGGAGAAGTTTTGGGTGGACGAGGATATTTTCATTTGTGTGGCACGGCCCTGCAGAAGTTTACAAGCTGAAAAATGCATTAAAACCAGAACTTTGTTCAGTAACATGTAGCCACAAGTAAAAATACATAGAACATATCACCAAACTACAAACAGTTTATTCTAAACATGGCTGCAATCGTTCTGGCTAAAATGGAAATCTGGTCTTCGCTTGATTGTGGAGCTGGAGCAGAGGAAGAGGCGGCAGGCGCAGAGCTGGGCGCTGCGGAGGAGGGCTGGGAACGCGCCTGCGCTACAGTTCACTAAGCAGTTGCTGGACTGGAACTACACGACAAACCCGACTGTGAGATACGGAGACCGACCTCTGACCGACGTGAGATCACATCTCTAAGATGGAAAAAAAAGGTGAACCTGTTGAATTTGAAGCGGCTGCGTGGAGACCGAACGCAGAACTGTCACAGCCTCCTTGTCAGGGGTGACACGCTGTAACTCGTGGGCCAGTAGTTCCAGAAGTAGCGTGAAGTAAATAATTCAAATTGTGAAGATTAATTTTAAGAGAAGTACTCCTGAAGCTTATTGACAAGGATGTGATTACCTCAGGTCTCTAAACCACCTATGATCATTGTAGATATAACTTAGGAACCACAGAAAAAGCATCAAAATCAGATGCTAGAGTGTGATTTGTATGAAAACAGGGAATGCGTAATTTTTATTCTGCATATAGACGTCAATAGAGACTGCACGTGGACACAGAACAGACTTCAGAGTCAATGAATTAGCTAATAGTACCTTGTTTCTCTTCCTACTAGATTTTAGAATCTTATTTCAAATTATAAATTTTGCGTATTCAGTTGAAATACAGGCGAGCTCTCTGGATGTCTGCAGGCATGTGTATGGCAGGCAGCACAGAACAAACAGCCTTTATAGACTGCAAATGCCTTTGTTTGCTCTTAATTTGGACAAACATACATCCCTTGGAGAAGAGCACATTGGGAATTTCATATATAACTCTCAATTAAATTGAATTGTGTAAAGCTTATTTATATAAATGAGAAAATTAAAACCTTTTGGTTCAAGAAGTACACAGAACTGAGTAAAACTAATGATTTATTGTTCACAAATCAAAACCATAAGTGCACACACTCCAATTGAGCTGTAGTGTTTCTTTGTTCCAACACTTGTATGCTGCTGAAAGATGACAATTTATAATCTTTGAATGAATAAAGATTTATCTTAGGTCTAGGTATTTATTGTATAATTAGCCCATCTATGAACAGAACCACTGTTTGTTAATTCTAATATTCGTCAAGCCTGTGTATTTGTCCGGGTCTTGCTCACGTGTCAGGAGCACCCATGCAAATTATTTGAGGTTAATAGAAACTGTTTGTTTTCTTTATTTGTCACTATTATGGCAAAGTTTCAAAACAATGGGTGGTTGGGTTTTTTTTCATACTTAATCATGGAACTGTGTGAATCAGGTCCTGGAGCTGCAGAGGAACATCAGCTCAGCTGCATTTCAGCCTTTGGTTTGGCTTGTGCTCGATCTTTTGTCTCCGCAGTCACTTCTGTGTGGTTTTCCTGGCACTAACAATTAGCACACAAATGACTAAATTTGTAGCGTGGTTCTTTTCAGGCCCTTGCCTTTAGTAATCTTTAATATAGTAGTAAGATTAATCCTGTTACTGCAGAGAAGGGAGTCTGTAAATTTTCCAGTTTACCTTAGATTATGGGTAAGCACCTGCACCTTTGATTCTGAGGGCAGAAAATGAGGTGACGGTGTTCAAGTCATGAACGAAGATGAAGAACAACAGTTTTCACTGAGATTCTGTTTTTCCTTAGTTAAACGTAGAGTGTTTCAGTAGAGCTAGTCAGGATGGAGGGATAGGAACGTGTTCCAGATTTGGAGTTGATGCAGATCACTTTTGTAGGAGGACACAGGTTAAAGGTGCTACAATTATTTTTGAGCAGCTCAAAGATGATTTTTTGCCCCTTGCCAAATATTTATGGCAAAGCTCTGATTTTTGCTGTAGATAGATAGCACTCCAGTTTTTTAAAAGTGACCTTGAATGGAGTTTTTTTTGCATTTATAATCAGACTTTAGAAGATCATGCCCTGTTATAGTGCATAAACAGAAGTTGTATGTTCTAATTCTTACCTTAGATTTTTAATAAACGCTCCTTTTCTTTGTACTTTTTCACTCCACGGGTAATTGTACAGATTTCCTCCTGTTTGTATTTCTGTATTAAACACATTCAGTTGCATTCTGATATTTGATATATGTTTGTTCCAGATGTTGGCGTAAGAATAGCAAAACGTTAAAAATTGGCACAGCTCAGACACAAAGCATTGAATTTATTATTTTAGGAAGGTACAAAACACCTGCGATTGCCAGTAAAATATCTCTGTGCAGCAAGAGATATTGTTCCTTGTCTGTGCATCTGCCATTTGTGACTTTTTCCCAATGAAAGACAAATTACAGGAGTGCAAGAAAAACCACTACGTGCTGCAAAGTTTTGGAAGAATTTGAATTTTATTATTTGCCATCCTGCATTATAGTGAAATTCTTTGGAAATTGAAAAAACTCTGTGTTCTAGCATAAGAATAGCTTCAGTGATGTGTAAGAAGCTCCCTAATTTCCAGCTTGAATTCAGATTTTCAGAGAGTTAAGCTGGAAGATAAAAGATTACTTTCGAGCTCAAATTCCTGGAAATGTCCTTCCAGGCTTAAATTAATCTCATCTTGGAACTTGATACCGATGGAAGAGGTGTATGACCCAGAAATGGAGAGAGAGTCGGGTTGAAATTTTTAGAACATATTTGTTCCTATAACTTCAAGGCCATTTTTAACGTGGAAAAAACTGACCATATGTATATGTGTAATAAGCATAACAGCGATGGTGAATCTCCAGCCAGGATCACTTGTCTGAGAAGGTCCTGTCTCACAAACCAGTGCGTGTTCCCAGTCCAGGCAGTGGGAGTGGAGCTGGGGCCATCATTATGGGATCCTGCTATCAAAACCAGACTCTCTTTAAATGCCTGCTTTTGTGATAGGTGTGGTACATAAACGCTATTTTATTAAATAGCAAAATAAATGACTGAGGTTTGACCTCAGCTAAGGCTTTATCACTGCTGCCCTGCTGGTGAACTCGAAGGCAGAGCTTTTCCATGGAATTCAGCGTGTCATCACTTTTTGGTAGAAGGAGTTAATGCCGCACTCCGAAGCTGTGCTGAAACGTGTGGTAGTGCAAGAACCAGGCAAAGCTGTGGTTCCACAGGGAAAGGCAATACAGCATAGGACCAAAAACTTCTGAAATTTGAATTTCTTTCTCACTGTAAAGCTGTCTTGAATCTCCAGTGAAATATAAGGGAGAAATTTGGGGACAAAGCGGGGTGGATGCTGCTCCCTGGGCCTGCGTTTTTCCAGCCTGTCCCTGGAGAGCAGCTTCCCCAACCCTGACAGCTCTAGTAGTTGCCCCTGGGATAGAAGGAACAAAAAAAAATATCAGAACAGTCCATAAAGTTCCCGTTGGTTTGAAAGCAAAACCATCTGCTGGAGTCATGAAGAGTTTGTTAGTGAGTTCAATAACAGGAAAGCCTGCAGCTGATCAGCTGTGCCCTCAGACACAGGCGTTACTGCAGGCAGGAGGATTTATTGTAGGGGAGTCGGGAGACACGGGGAAGATGAGGGCAACAGCAAAACGTGTCAAAATAATGGGCTGGTTTCATCGGTTTCCAATAGCAACCTTACCGGTAAGGAAGAGGTGTGGGCACTACGGTTTCATATTCAGGTATTTACTGTGAATTGTCAGCTGTTTATAATCCAGAAAGGTATGTGTATTTTCTTAACACGAGTTTGATACGGGCTAGACAGAGACATCCGCACGTCACTGAGTCCGCTCTGTCGCTGTTGTCATGAAGGGGATGGATGAGGTTTCTGTATTATCTCGAAAGCTGATGAACACCCGACGCTGGAACAACGGCTGTGGTTGCTGAGGTGTGTGTGAACACTCACAAATTGTACTGATTTCAATGAGTATGGCAGATGCACAGTATCTCGTGGGGAAAACCTGACACTTTGTGAGAATACGTCCTCGTGTATATAGCACTTTAAATAATTCTTTAATAAGTTAGGCCCTGAACTGGATTTGGTATATTGCAGGTTTCAGAATAAGGACACCCTGTGATACAGAGGTGTTAGAAATGGCTCCGTAGCTGAGACTGGGCTCAGATACCCACTTACACAAACAGGATGAAAATCCCTCTATTTCATATTGTGTATGGACTTATGAAAACCCTGTGCTGTTTATATTATAGAGGCGCCATTCTGTATTTATGGTTACAATTGTGTCTGCTTTGCCATTATAAACTCCTATTATTAGGGGTTTACAACATGGCTGTAAAAATTTGTTGTGGATGGAAACTTGACACATAAGGGTCAAACCTGTAATAATATAGTTTTTAAAAATCAATTTTAAAAACTTCGAGTCATTTTTAGATTATGTGAATATAAAAATATTGGTTCTAATTTTAGGATTGTCTGGTATCTTAATGCTATAGCATAAAACTCTCCTGTTTTACCAAAGAAAAAATACCATTGTTGCATTTGCTTCTTTCAATTTGCTTTTGTGGTGTCTGCGCCTCCCTCGAAGCGTGGGTTCGGTTTCTTGGTGTTGAATCCAGGCCTCCAACGGGCCCCTGACAGAAAGCAGGTACAAGAAAATGAAAAATGCAACCTGCCTTATTGTCTGGGCTGTTTGGTTGCACTTTGCTTTCTCCAAATTCTTCCAGCTTTCTCAAGTGTGAAGTTTTAGTTAGAGCCAGGTAGTGCTGCAGCCACAGAGAACAAAGTAGCTGGACTACAAGCTTTGCTAACACAGGTAAATGACTCAAGCACTAGGAATAATGAAATATTAATCCTTACAACAAGTCTAGGATTTTCCCTCTTTTTTGTGGTAGCATTTGAACACTAAATTGTGATTTTCCCCAAACTTGTATGTCTATTTGGTAATTGTTTTACAAGTGGGTTTGAATGTCGTGCAGTCGCCAGAGCTAAAGAACTTGCATTTTTCTGTTGCAGTGAGTCCATGTGAAGACAAAGGACAGTAGTGAAAGGAGGAACAAAATTAACTTCCCTTTGCTGTGTGAATTGAGGTTGTTTGTATCAATCCTTTGAAAGCGGTAGAGAAGTATTTAAGCAGTTACAGTAATGTAAGGTTTTCATGGTGCTGTCAAGAAGAGATTTGCTGATGAGCACTGGGGACAGATCTGATGTTGAGTCAAACCAAAAATTCACTCAGATCTCTGAATAACAAATTTGTGGGATTTTGCAGTCCAGTATTTAGTCTTTGTAGCAAACTAAAAATCAAACTCCTCTTTGTTATGGATTCTTAATTACTATATTGTTACTATTATAACAAAAAGGTGACACTAAGGTGATAATGAAACACTTGCCATTCAATTGCAAAGAAGTCACATCCTAAAAATCAAGTTGTTTGCAAAGCCAGCTTTAAATTAACTACAGTAATGTCAAAATGAGATAGTTCAGTCAATGAAGTCCTGGAAGTACCTCTGTGTTCGGGGTCAGGACATGTCCCGGTGCCTCAGGACAGCTCTGTCAGTGCGCTTTAGTGTAGTCCAAATTCTGAAAAAGTTGTAGAAAAGGGTGACGTCATTGACAGCGGCATTTCTTAGTGTTAAATTCTTCAAGAGAGATGGTTGTCCTCTCTTCTGAGCTCTTCTGTATGTTCATTAAGTACTTAAGGTTAATAGAAGAGGAGCCGGTTGGGTTGTCATAGTGGCTGTGTGTAAACATTCAAGTCACAGAACACAAATCTTTTCATCGCTTTTGATGTCAATATTTGATCTCTTTCTGTGCGCCAACATACTGTCACAGATTTAGGAAAATTCATCCGTTGCTGTACCAATAACTTACTGAAAAAGCTTTTTTTTAAAGCATTTAACAGTAGATCTGATTTTTCAATTTTCTTTCAGTGGTTCCACCGGGGAGCCCCGGCCCGATCACTCGACACGAGTCCTACGACAGCTTAGCGTCTGACCACAGCGGGCAAGAGGATGAGGAGTGGCTCTCACAGGTACACCTCTTGGGGGGGTTCCAGTTCAGGAGTGAAACAGTAATAGCATCCCCTGGAAGTAAAATTCACACCTTTCCTCAAAACAGAATGTAAGCTTCCAGTAGGCCACGGGTACTGTTGTATATGAATTGACTTCACTCCTGACTTAGCATTTACATTTTATACAAGCTATATTAAAAGCCATATAAAGGCCCCATCATCACTGGCACGTCACATCCTTGAGTTCAGGATGAAGTAGGGAGTTTAAGCTGACAACAGGAAGTTACCTCTCTGTTTTTCTCCTGACGTGGGCCTTTTCAGACATGGATAAAGGAAGTTGCCTTTTCAGTTGTGACCCGTGTATTTTAACATAAAAATGGTCGATTAACTGCTTTACTTCCTTCTTTTTCTGGTTATCAGTTACTGCATTTCCTACTGATAATTCCTTTGAGTTATGGCTAGATACAAATACTGTAGTGCTTTAAAATGAACCTGCCTGGTGGAATATTTTAATATGGGGTTAAATCTTTGTAGTTTTATCCATTCTTGCTTTGTTTCAGTCAATGAAGCTTCTCTTAAGAACTCAGTACGTACTTGACTATTTGGCTCAAAATGTAACTTTAGTTTAAGAATGTAGGTCATGAATAATACCCTGAGAATTAGTTCCTGTTAGAAATAAAAGGTTAGAGTTAAATAAATAAATAAAAATTACAAATGCTCTGGATTTACCAGAGCAAGTACAGGGTACTTCCTGACAAATTAGGTGGCTTTCCTTTGGTTTAAGAACAATGTTGTTATGAGAGTGATGCATTAAATGTGTTGCTGGGGTGTATGGCATAAATATGAAATATTCATGGATGTGATTTGCTTCTCCCACTGGTGAATAAATCATACATAGCATTTTCCCAAAAGGAGAAGCTGGGTTTCCACATGTACCGGTCCGGAGGCGGCATTCACTGGGAAATCTGTTCATGTGAATCCACTTACCTGGCCGGAGTTTTCAGATGTGGCTGCACATTGATGTATCTTATTTGCTTATGCTGTTGCTAATTTGTCAGAACATAAAAGTAGTGAAACTACTCAATCAGTGCCGTCAACAGGAATTTTATCACTGAGCTCACTGGGGCCACAATTTCACCTGTAGTTTTCCATCTATCCCCTCCAGTACTGTGTGGATAATTAAGCTTATTTTACTGTTATGTTCCTGTGGGCAACTTCAGGAAAAAGAGAGTAAGTTAAACCTACGTTACAGGGGTTGCTTTATTACTCATTCTTGGAAGATATGAAATGTCAAAGGAATTTAAGACGGCTTGAATTTCATCACATCTATCCCTCTAGAACAGTAAATATATTTATAAGAAAAAAAAAAAAAAGAATCCCAAGTGATGTCACAGAACACAGATAATTCAGCGAATGCTTCCGGAATGTTTAATTTTTGCTAAGTGAATAGAGTGATGATAGCTCTTTTGAGCACAAAGACGCTTGCGTTCTCTAAGCAAGCCACTTTAGATTAAGCCTAAAGTGCAAGTATGTTTTTCAAAATTAAAGTGTTGTTATCAACAGTAACAGCATGCGGTGAAAAAACACTGCCCTTCACTTCAACTTTTCAATTAGAACAGTGGGTAATGTGTGCTGTCAGTGTGAAGTAGATACAATATGTTTGTCCTGCACACAACAGGAGAGTGAATAGGAACATCTGGCCGTAGCCTCAGTAAAATTGCAAAGGCATCTGTTTACCTCTCGGCTCTGTGACACTGATGGTTTCAAGCTTAAAATATACAGATTACTTTATCTGTGGCCTAATTTACACTGCTACATAAAAGCTACTTGCCTCAGAAACGTCTCCAGTCAATCTGAGTTACGCTGAGATAAATGCAAAGATGGAAATAGCGCTAAACAGGCTGTGCATTTGTCGTCTTGCGTTAGCAGAGAACTTGGAACAACGTTATCCAGTGTTTAAAATCGCTTCTTACGGAGTTAAGAATTGCTACTAGTACAGATCTGTGTCATATACATACAAAAATATGTTTTCATTAATTTCCTCACTAAATTGCAGTTCTGCTGTGAAGCTGATCATTGTTTTAGCAGAAATTGACAGGAATTTAATAGTCTATTTTTGTCATCTTAAAAGTATGAGTTCCTCAGAGCTTAATATTTTCATTCTGTATTTCCTTTTTCTGCCCTGTAAAGGCTCTTTTTGATTTTTAAAACAGTGTTGCAGAACACTTATGCTTTGTTTACCCTTTTATTTACAAGGCCCAACTTTCCTGATTGTATATGTTTCCAACAATGTTACCATCTTAAATTTTCATGGTTGTTTGTATTCCTGTAGTTGGCTTATTTAAGAGTTTGCCAGAATTGATACTCATCAGGCTTATGGCTATCAGCATGGAAGGACATTTTTAAAGTATTTTGGATGCTGCATTTACTGAAATAACTTATTTTTCAAAAGTTCATACTTAGACTCTCACTGGGAGCCAATACCTAGAGGAAAAGCTGAATATTTGAAATTACTGTTTGTTAGACACACAGTCTGTATTCTTTGGCATGGAGCTGAGAAGCTCCTGTGTCTGTGTGTATATCTACACATAAACATGCATACGGACACGTACGTCATATACACCTAGTATTTAATGTGTGTGTGGTTGTTCGTCACAAGCAAACCCCCTTCTATTTCAATTGTTGGAATTTTGGTTAAATGAATATGTAGGGGGGGGTGTGCAGCTGCCCTTCTAAACCCATGTGTTGTACATACATGTTTATGTGACATCCGCATGGTAACGAGCGTGACCTGGGCTGTCCTCCCTCTCCCAGCACACGTCCCATTGCTCCCCGCGACACATCCCGTTGCTCTCCAGCAAGATGGTCTCTGCCAGCAGTGTCCTCGGATGTGCCAGCAGGAATTACGAGCTTTGAATTGAAATACAGCTCGCACGATATTCATGTGAAGCGGCGCTGGTTAATGTGTGAACTCTCAGGAAGCAGCCGTAACAAAGCTGTAACAGCTTGCTTTTAAAAAGTGCATCCTTTGACCTGGTCGGGATAGAGGTTATCTGTGGGGGGAGGTAGACTCAGCTCCTCCAGCAGCTCCATGGAGATGCAGAGGGAAATCTCTTCCCCTGCTTGTTGCACCACGAAAGTAGCTTTTTAGCATTCGGGTTATAGCATGTAATTGATAACGGCAAAGGGAGGAGCGAGCAGGGTGAGGTGAGCTGAGGTGAGGTGACAGCTAGGGTGGAGTGTCAGCCTTAAGACCAGTTTAAGAACCAGGGTGCCTCGTCCTCAGGCCAGTGGTTCAAGGGCTTTCAGAGCTCCACAAGAAGCTCTTGGCTTTGCCTCGAGCATCGCAGAGCCATTCCCAGTTTTGTTCAGTGTTCCTCAGAGCTGATGGCACAAAACACTCATTTTGCTTGAGAACAGCAGGATTCTGGGGTTCAGTGTATTGAAGGAACCATTTGCTATATTGCAGGTTTTTGTTTAGCAGTTTCCCATCTCCCCACAGGTCGAAATCGTGACTCACACGGGGCCTCATCGACGCCTGTGGATGGGCCCACAGTTCCAGTTCAAAACAATCCATCCCTCAGGCCAAACTACCGTCATTTCGTCCAGCTCTTCAGTGCTGCAGTCCCATGGTCCAAGTGATACCCCGCAGCCTCTTCTGGACTTTGATACAGATGATCTGGATCTCAACAGTCTCAGGTAAAAATAAAATCAATCTCCAAGCTGTTTCACATTTGTTGTGTGAAAAACTTGCTTCATGCTTAAATGAGGCCATCTGGGTAGGATGTGTAATAGTTTTCATCAAGCTTGTCCAGATGAAAGTCTTAGAAGAGGGTGTGACTCAACAACAATAAAAATTCTAAGCTGCTTGGCCTGGATGGTTCCTTTCTCCTGCCCCTTCGTGGGTAAATGACAGTGAGACAAAGTCCGGTGGCCTTGCCCAGCGGATTCTTGGCTGTCACAGTTTCTGGATGACTTAATAAATTCATTTTCTCAGACGTGAGTGGGAGCTTTATGTCAGAGATTTAGATGCTGACTGTGAAGTGGTCAGTGTGTTGTAAGTAAGTGAACTTCTGGAATGTTTTTCCTCCTCCCTGTTTTTTTCCCCTTTCTTTGCTTCCTTCCTTGTAATTCTTTTTCCATGTATTTATTTCATCTCGTTTAGGACATCGGCTGATTTGGAACTGGGGGCAGGGGGTGGGCCTAGGGAAGGGAAGGAAGGAGAGCGAAGGTAAATGTGGGTTTATATTTACTGATAGCTGGTGATTTTGTAGAAGTGCTTTATGCACCATGTGTTTCTGTGTCCTGGCCAGTAACTTGCAAGATTTAACGAGTTTCCATGCTTCTGACTCTGCATGTGATTTGAAGTCTGAAGTTCTGTGGTATGGACTTGGATTGTTTGGGACTCTCTCTGAAACTCCTATGAGTAAAATAAGAGAGATGGATAATATGACTAATCCCATTAAAACTGGGCAGATTGTCCTTGGACTGAAAAGACATGGTTTTGAAATGCGTGATTTCTCCTTGCATGTAGTTATTCACACAAGTAAGGATAGAGCTGTCAAATATATTATTTTTTAATTGCATATATATACACACAAAGCAGAATTTATAAAAAAATTAATATAGATATATGTTAGGAAAGGAGTAGACAATTACAAATGTGTCTTTTCTCCTAAACCGACAAAGTGCTGCTGTTGAGGAGGTGATAGAGGCTTTTTAAGCAGTTTGGGTAGGGTGAGCTTTTTCCTTTGAGGCTTTCTGGGAGCTCACTGTGACATAGTTTGGGGGTACTCGTTTTGTGTAGAGTCTCAGTCTGTCTCTGGGTGGAGTAGCAAAATTTTGGCTCCACAAAGCAAAGGGAAACAGAAGTTTTCAACAGGTTTATCTATTTAAAAATAATTAGTTGCTTAATTGGTTCAGGTGATTCAGGTTTGTGATTTAATTACAGCCCTCCAGAGCAATGGTTTTGGCCCAGGTGGTAACTATAACTCATTATTTAGGATTCAGCCAGTTCGCTCAGAACCTGTCAGCATGCCGGGCTCATCGCGTCCAGTCTCTGACCGCAGAGGAGTTTCAACAGTGATTGATGCTACCTCAGGTAGAAACATTTTGATTTCATGTTTTCTTTGATATTCATGGTGTTCATCGGTCTTGTCTCTTTTTTTGTCTGGTAACATATTTACTAACTATTGGCATATACTTAAAAGGATATCATGATTTTCAGCTGCACGATAGGGTAAGTGCTGTCTTATACAAATACATACTGAAAGCTGCCATAGTAATGACTTTTTTTTCATCTTGCCACTCAAATCTGAAGCCACAGCATTGTGGTAAGATACAATGTTTACATTAAGTTTAACATGAACTATAGAATGCTAAAAATTGCCTAAACTAAAAAGCAGAACATTTGCAAATACTAACAGTGAAATGCTTTTATTAATGAATGCCTAAAGCATAGAATATTACAGTTCTATCTCATTTATAAAATAGCTTTCATTGAAATGTAATCATAAACGTAATTGATTTCTGTGAGCAGTCAAGACAACAGGATAGTTTATCTAATGTTTGTGTAACAGGCACATTTTCACTACTCTGCTCTAAAAGAGTGTGTAAATTTAATACCGTAGTGGTTATGTTAATATCAACACAATAATGTATGTACTATAAAGTTTTCTTCTTTTTTTTCTCAGTGGTGGGGTATAGTCTGTATAAAGAAACAAGGACAGCAGAGCTTTATGTTCTGGTACAGCTGTATAGCGTCTGAAGGGTCCACACAGCAGGATTTTGTCAAATAAAATCTCTCACAAGTAGAATTATTAAACACACAGCATTAGTCAAACAGTCAAGTCAGAGAGGATTTTAATCTTTAGTGATTTGAAAATCCCTGGAGACTGCTGATTGGATTGAGGTTAAACTGTAAAAAGAGACTGTAACACATACAGAAACTGGTTTCTGAAGGCTGTTTTAAAGAGGGTTAAAGTAAAAGCTCCTGTTCCAGACTCTGTTTGGTATTGATATAAATTCTGAGTCCAAGATATCGTATTGTTTGCCAAATTAATTTATTTGGGTATTACAGGGTATTTCTTAGATGTGTTTATAACTGAGTTCAATAATAACTAAATTTACTTCGAGTATTGAGGGTTGTCATTATAAATTCCATTTTCAAATATTTAAAACTTGTTAAATTAATTCACGTTGAGCTTAGACAAACATCTGATGCTGGTTATTTAAAGGGAATTTTATTTGTTTTAGTACATGGCGAAGTAATTTTTGAAATAATTTTTTTGATGCAGAAGAAAGAAAACATGAACACATTAGTTATGATTTTTCAGACTAGTTCATCTGTGCCTGTTACCCATAAAAGGTTACAAGCTGGAATCATAGGAGTGTTTCTGCCTGTGTATCTGACACTTCAGATTCAGAGTGATTAATGGCATCGCTGTTCTTCACTATCGCTGAGACTGTGCCAGCTGATACACATACAGATAGCCAGGTTATCAAGGGGTTGGGTTTTTTTTTTTGCCCTCTTGTGTATGAACGGAGCAGTGCCATTGCCTATAGCAAAGATCTGTATTAATTCTGAAATATCACCATTCTGCATCCATAACGCATTCTAAAACTGTTATTCCACCTACAATAGGAACAATGAAGCTCACAGGGTTCCCTCTAGTGTGGATGGAGCCTTAATGTGAAATGGCTCATGTGAATGTGATGAAGCTCTATTGGTAATGCCTTTAACATGTGTGTCCATATTAAAATTGCCAAAGTCAATTGTATACATTGTTATGACACTGAAAATATATTTACTGTACAGCAGTGACTCAGTTTTGTTGTAACACCTCATAAGTTTCTTATAAACAATACATGGATTTTGTTAGGGACATGCTGATAGCAGTATTTTATTTAACTTCACTGCCAGACAGTTTGGATTTGAATTGATTTTTGATTCAGGGACTGTACTGTATCTTTGCACTTTTCATATTGCCTGATCCCCGTCCTTTCCCATGCAGAAATTATTGGTCCAAATTTAGGATAGATATGCCAGATTATGTGTGATGGTATAGGGTGTGAATTCTGCTACAGAGTGAAGGAGACACAAAAAAAACATGCGCTGTTTTTTGAGATCTCGTGCTATTCTTGTAACAGAGCCCAGCAAAGGGAAAAGGAGTATTTTCTGGTTGCTTTCTTCTCTTCCCACCTTTGAGATTCGCAGAAAATTACATTAAGCTCAGCTCTGAATCTAAAATTTTGAATGCTGTTCATGTACAACATAGCATTTTTTGTGTTGTAGTCCACTACTGTCAGTATTCCCATCTCCTGCTATTACCAGGCCATGCCCTAAATGGCTTGGATTCTTTATGGAAAACAAATTTATTGGAAAATACGTTTTAAGGTTTGAAGGATTTTTTTTTTTAAGTAGGTCATAAATTTTTACTACCTAAGCTGAACCAGGAAGTGATTCTTCAGTTATGCCCTGTGCATTCAAGTCTGTTGCACTTTATGAAGATGCTTATCTGGGTGTTTGATTGCCTGTTGCTTAGAGATGCAACCAGTGTGGCGCCTCTTCTTATCTGACTCCATCACTTTTTCTTCCTATCAAAAGATTTCGAGTACATGTTTATCATCTCCCATTATTCTTCCGCCATTCTCGATAGCTTACTTCCTTCTCCCCCTTTGGTGACAACCCTGAAATTTGTGTGTTATTTTTAATTGTGATTTTCACATGTCTGTAGAACTACGGTATACTAGTGACAATGTTCTCTCACAGCATCATTTGCAAAAATCTTTGTTTAAAAAGTGCAAAACTTGAATACATGAAAATCAGTCATGAAAATTTGCAGTGGTGTTTTTAAGGTGAATGGCGCTCTCTGTAAAGATTACTTGGATAAATTTAAAAAATGCGTATTTCAATATGGTTATCTCCACTTAAAATTCTACTAAGATATTCTCTGTTGGTTTTGGTTTGTTTTTTTTTTTTTTAAATCAAATCTTTAAGAAAAGTTTGCAAAAATGTAGTCACCTAAAGCTACTGGACATTTGTCCCTCAGTGCACACGTTTTAGTCATATGCATCACAGAGAGAATATACCCTCAAGGATTAAATGCACTGTAATTCCAGATGCTGTTCCAGATTGGCACTTAGAAATGTTAAAGGCACAACGCTGACTTTCGAGCTTTATAAAGCAGGAAGCCTGTAATAATAATGCAGCAAAAGATCCACTGCTGTACCTGTAGTAAATGCACATGGTGTGTAGCACTCAGATGTGTGTGCTCCTGTGTCTGTGTGTCCGTCCTTCCCAAAGAAGTGCTGGGGCTGCCAGTAGGTTGCACGGGATTTAACAAAGGTGGGGTGAGGATATAGAGATCACATATCTAAGTGTTGTGTCTGTGGGTAGTGGGGTGGATGGGAGAGACCCTCAGTAAGTCAGGTTACATTTAAGAGTTTATTAGACACCAGAGATAGGAAAAGAAACCTTCCAAGTGCCCTGTCTGCAGGAGTTGCTGCAGCTGAAGGTCATGCTCTTTACTCAACCAAACCAACCAACCCTGGGTCAGAAATCTGTAGCGTGGTTGAAAAAATACTTGGTGCTGAACACCCAGGCTGTATTTCAGAGGACCACTCTACAGGCACGACTTGAAAACTTTACATTCCGTAGTTACATTGACTGCTGTTCCTTTCTTTGATGGGCCTCACTTTAGATACGTTTTTTGGCTCACTGAGGATATCTACAGAGTGATGGAGACTAATTGGAAAATAAAAGTGTAGGGTAGATATGTAATGGAATATTTCCAGGCACCTTTCTGAATTTTTGTACTATAATTAGTGGATGAATGATGCATGTCATATGTGTTACACACCTGAAAAATCAAACCTGATAGAACTGAACTAATAATAAATAATGCAGAAATTAAAGGGTGCAGGAAGATTGAGATGTCTGTACAGAACCACAGCTCTGAACTTTTAGTAATAGAAAGCCTCTAGAGAAAGGATTTTGCAGCAGTTCCCGATCACAGTAGATTTGACTGCGCAGCTGCATCCAGTCTGTAAGGGCAAGCGTTTCCTTAAGCTGTAACAAATGTGTTGAAGGGCTCAGGTACATGGCTATGCTCGGTCAGAGCTGCTAATGCACTCCTGCCCAGGTAAAAAAAAAAGTGTGTGCATCTGTGTGTGTGTGTTTATGAAAAGCCTTGGGTTTTTTCCCCCATACAAAGAGGTTTTTAACACTTATCCATCAGTCAAGTAATGATTTTGTTGCGCTGTCAGCAGAGTAGGAGAATGTTGATGGAGAAGTTGTCTGGTCTCTGTTTTTCATCAATATTTTCCTTTCCTATTTGGAGGAGATCTCTGTTTCGTTCTTGCTTGGGAAAAATACAGAAGTTGGAGAAGGAAGGATTTTTCAATGAATAGAATTAAATGGTAGCAGAAAACGATCCTGAGCATATATATGTTATTTTTTTCTTTTATTGCGTGTGGGGTGATGGAACCTTTGTGCTCTTTTCAGAAACCTGGCATGTGCTGTCCTTCTGAGGGACACACACATCATTTTTTAATGAAGATTGCTTATTACTGTTGCATGAAACTCTGACAATACGAAGCTCTCTTCTGGTTACTTCAATCAATGGCCACTTAAAATTGGCTTGTAATTTAGTACTTCCCTTTCTTTTGTGCGCAACTGGCCATGGACAGAGTCTGTTGCCTGCGGAGGGTTTAATGAACAGAAGAATTGACTCGGGTTTAGGGAGGGGGGAAGGTTCCCTCCCCTCTGCCTGTGAAGGATCTTTTATTGTTCATCACCACACCTGTGAGATAGGGACCATGGGACAAATTTTTACTGTCCAGCAATGCTCTCACTTGGAATTTAATAAACACTTCTGCTGTCACACCTTAAACCATCTGAGCTCTTTTCTGTTGTATGCGTGATCAAATATTTATTCCCCAGCGCTGTACACCAGAAAGTGCTGCCTTGGAGTAGCGGAGATCAGTTATTCAGGTAGTAAAGATGTGTGAATGCAGCTGGCAGATGAAGTCACCAACATTATGAATTCCCAGGCTGTCCTTCTTGCCACAGGCAATAACTGACAGGCCTGAGCAGTCGCTGGTTTCCCATTACGGGCGCTGGTAGGGCCCGGGGAGCCCTGGCGTCACGGATACTTGAGCTGCCCCACTCGAGCGGAGCCGGCCAGCGCTGCAGGGTCCTCCTCGCAGAGAGATGTAATCGATACGGTCTGGAGTCCTTGACCCGAACCTGTAATTACCTGGATGGTATAAAGGTGGTTTGTTGTTGCAGATAGAGATTGCGCTCAGATCCTGGGGGTATAATGCTGAGCTTTGAAGCCAAAGAAGAGATTTGGCCCTTGGTCTATTCTTCGCAGCAACTGAGAGGTTTTAATAATGGTGATAAAACAAGCCATTCTTAGAGGGCATCACCTGTTTGGTGACAGCAGAAACACGTACCCAGCACTGCTTCTTTTGTACTTCTGCTTTCTGACAGCTTACATTTAAATGAGTTTAAGTTATGGTTCTTTCCCAGAATAACTTTTGAGCGAATTCTGTTAACATCATATCTGTTTGAAACACTTAATTATATTACTTATTTGAAAAGCATTTTATGTATTATTCCTAGAGTAGCAACAGTATGTGGGATATACTCAGGGGTTTTTTGTTTTCTCGGTGCAATAGCACACACTTGCATGCACTTGTGCTCTCTCCATCCTAATCGTATCTCTTGCTAAACGTGTGTGTGTGCATGAGCTGCATAATGCAAAATTCTCATACTTGGAATTTTTTCAACTTGATTTATTTCATCTAATCTAATGTTATCTGATGATTTTTGAAGAGAGCCTTAAGACAGGGCTGACTTCAACAGGCTCCAAGATGCCAATGCGGTATACATGATTACATCTAGAAACAGCTATGCCCTATAGACTATGGAGATGTGAAGAGAAATTAAAATGACCTGACACTACTGACTGGGCACTTGCTGCTGGATCGTTGCCTGGCTTGGGAAAAGACTCAGCTGCAGGGATACATGGAGTGGCATTAATGTCTTGAAACACTGGTGGGTGTTTTCTGTAGGCAGGAGAAGTATACTGGAGAGGACAAGCATGAGAACAGTGACTGAACAGCAGCAGAATCATTATGTACTGATTTATTTTTGCCTCCCTGTGATGGTTATGGGTGGGTTATTCTGTCGGTTCTGGAGATGGGAACTCACTCCGCACAGCATAGCGTGGTGATGTGGGCTGGCTGTTACCCTGCTAGTGACGGAGGACACTGTTGTTCTTCATCCCAGTTTGCCTTTGGTTTAGCTGAGGAGGCTTGTAGTAATTGAAGCAATTCATCTCTTCTAAGATGGTTGTGCTTTGACACATAACTGTTCATCAGCTTAAAAAAAAAAAAGTGGTGCGACATGCAAGTGAAAATCAAAAATTAACAATTTCTAGATACTGCTTTGTTAGGTTGAATTCAACTTTAAGCAACTTAAATAACCTGAGGTGCTTAATCCCCCAAAGGCTGATCACCTTGTTCATCTTGCTAGTACAAATTTTGATGGTTCACAGGGGACTTTGACAAACAATAAACCCAGCAGTTTCCATGTTGATGTCATAGCTAGGTGAAAGCATAACTGTGACCTAACCAACATCATAACCCGATACAAGGTAATGGGTTTTTTTCTTCGTATGTGAAGATAAGTTGCCATGAGACCTCCAGGGACGACGTTAATGGTCATTGGTGCCATCCTCTATTGCTTAAAGACAGTTGTTCTTGTGTCACACAACCCGCTCGACGCGTGTACCCGTGGTCCATTAATGCAGACAGTGAGTGTCTTATTGCTGAAGTGTTACACATGAACCTTCAGCTGGGGAAGCCACCTTCAGCTCATACGATGGTTTGTCAGCTGAAAACCAGCAGTGGGCTAGAGTATGGTCTGGTCTAAGCGCATAAATTGCCTTCTGCTTGTTTATGGGGAAAAAAATCCAAAATGCAAAATAGGTATTTTGTATATGAATATAAGATTGTTGTATGTACTCCTTAATTGTCTTTCATTAAGAGTTGTTGTTAATGTTCTGCACAGGTAGCTTTAAAGCACTGAATAAGTGGAAAGTGTTGATTCTAATCATATCTGACACCACAATCTTCTATGGAACAACACATGAGCTGAGATTCCCGATGGGCTCCTGTAGGATACAATATTTATTATAGCTGGAGATCTAAGAGCTCCCAGCTACTGTTAAACTTACAAGAGATCCAGAAACCTCAGTGTCTGTACTTGTGTTTTTATAGATTGCACAGAAATAACACACCAGACAGTATTTGCAAAGAAGCGTGTTCATTGACATTTCTGCTCTTTTTATACGCTGCTTAAAGGAATCATTTTACAGATCTTGATATTTTTATAACTTTGTACTGTATTATAAGCTCATCTATTAATCTAACTGTTTGAAATGTTCTTAAAACAGTATTAGATGTGTAGGTTAAAAGATGAGTATTTAAACATCCATCTGCAAATGAATCTTAAGAGTCAGTATCGTTTCATGAAAGGTTTATTTAGAAACAGTTTTCCAGTTTATAATAAAGAGACATTTTTATTTAATGATTTCTCTAAATTAGACTATTCTTCAAAGTATTTGTTCACTGTTTCCCATGTTTGCTTTGAAAAATCTCTAAAATATGCTTCATTATTTCTTGTTTCAAGTCTGTCCCCTCCACTTTGGGCTGTAGTCTCTGTCAAACACTAGATTTTTAACCATCAACTACCTTGCTGGTTCTCGTCATCTTGAGATCCTCCAACTTGTTCTCCTCTGTGTTCAGGAGCTCTTCCAGAACATCAGCCCTTCTCCTCAGGGCTCTGTGGACTCTTCTTTTTGTCTCTTGGCTTCCTCCTGCCTGTAAAATACCCAAAGGGGCTCGATGTCCATGTCCCTAGAGCACAGCAGCTATGTGAGTGCTCTAAGATGTGATGGCCTCTTTAGAGCAATTAGCCCTGTAGGTGTAAAACTGAGCACGAAGCAGTCTCCAGGAATGTTTTTTAGGTTTGGCTTTTCAAGCTCAGTTTGAAGTGATGCGGCAGCTGCTGAGCAACGTCTCCTGATTTCATAGTGAATCCAAATTTTTTTTAATTCCTCTCTTCATTAGGTGGCAAAAATAGCTTTTAAAAACAAGTATGGTGGCTTGTTTGGGGCTTTTGGTTTTTTTCCAAGCAGTGAGATAATAGTGCTGTATTTTAAATCAAAACATTCTGCACAAAAAAGAAAGAGAAACCGAGGCAGAGGTTGATAAGGTGCTGGTTTCCTGGGCAGCGTTGAGCTCTCGGCTGTGCCGGGTGTGGGTTGGCCACCAGCGTCCCACCAGAAGTTACTTTCAATATGAATCCAATTTTCTTCTCGCTTGTGTTTCCTTGTTCTACAGGTAGTAAATTGGTTTGTGGATAATACTTCAGTATGTAATAATGAAAAGTTTGACACTTCTTATATTTCCAGAGCCACAAAACCTTTTTCTTTTATAAGTCACTAGAGGCTTACTGTCTGATTTCAAAATTCATCTGGTCCAACCCGCTGCTCATGGTAGAAGAGTCTCTACACAAACTCTCTGCAGAGACTGGATCTGGATCTGTGCTCAAATAGCCTTAAACAAGAGCATCAATCCTCACATGTGTTTTTTCTTAAGGTAATGTCAGCATATGCACCTATTTTTGCCATTGTTAATCCAAAATCAGCAGTTTTTAGCTATTGTTCATTAGAGTGTAATATGGATGAGTGAGCAGAAGTGTGGGTTTAGGTATATACCATATAAAACCGAGCTATTTGGCACGATGAATTAGCCAGGCATTTGATGTATTTTAAGGTGGAGTTTAATACTTCCAGGGTGTTATCATCACAGCCTCCTCACCCTGTCCTCTCCTTGCTGCGTTAAGGATGTTCTCTGCTGGAAATAAATATTTATGTTGAAGTTGAAATACAGTCTGTTGGTACTTACTTGTATATATTTTATTGCCTCAATGACGTAAGGGGTAAAAAAAAAAAAAAAACAGATGGAAAATATTTTCTTTTTCTTAATTATCCAATACTGTGAAATACCCATCGCCTCACGGTCGTCTTGGCTCCTCCCCCTGCCTTGGACTCCATCCCTGGCACGATCCCAGCCAGTTTTTAGTAGTGCTTTATCTGCTGCTTGCACTGCTTTAAACTTTCACTTTTTATTAGAACCAAAGCTAAATTGGGTGTGGGTTAGTGCTCTGGCTGCGGGTGGAGTGCTACAGAGAGCCGGAGCCGGTGCCAGCAGGCGGTCGGTTGTGGGGTGCAAGGAGCTCCTGCTCGTCACCATCCTCCTCCTTGGCTGGTTCTCCTGTGCAGGTACAGCCGGGGGGGGGCTCAGTAAATTGGGGATCTCCTACAGTCTTGCCCGCTGCTGGGGACAACCTGGCCAGGGGCTCGCCGCCTTCCAAAGAGAACCCCCAGCCTTAGAGGCAGCACGTACAGCCCAGCGCTTCGCACACCCGAACCTCCCGGTGCTGTTCCCCTTGCGAAGGTGAAAACAAGCAGGTCACAGTCAGTCAGTGACAGAGAGCAGACTTGGGATTATTCACATCATTAGCACAGGATTTCTGCAGATAAGAGAAGTGGTGTATGAGCCTCTCTTGCCCCGAGGCCGTCTTTCCTTTACTGCGCAGGGCGGGGCCCTTTACAATGGAGCAAGAACAGGGAAAAGAAGAAGGTGGTAATATGACTAACATATGGTTTTTGCTGGAGTTTGGCCACAGATTTAAGGCCTCGGAGTGGATTCCTGGGGCCTTCGTACGCTATCCCAAAACCAACACGAAAGCCTTTCCAAATATATTTTATAAGCTCTGTGATTGTAATAGTCCTATCAAAAATCCCATGTCCCCGGGTCAAGTGGGGTGCAGGGCCCTCCTCTTCTGAAAGCCCGGCCTTGCCAAGTCTCTCCAGCCTGAGACTTCCCTCCAGCGACCGCGGGCAACTCTTTGTGCCTCCCGCGCCGGGTGCGGAATCCCTGCGGAGGCGGCCGGCACAGCTGCTTTCCCCGGAGCTCACATCTGCTCCGAGAGCCGGCCCTACGCACGCTCGCTCGCCTGGGCTTTTGTCCCAGATGCAGCTGGCCCCCACCGCGTACGACCCACCTGCATTTCTGGATAATTCGGAGAATTTGCTAGGCTTTGGCTTTTGGCTCAAACCTGGTTGGGTTTGAGCATTAGTTTTGGTAACTGTCGTTGTCTTCTGCGTTACGCTTCCTTTGCTCCAAGTTACGGTGCCATTGATGGGAGAAATGCAGGACAGGAGCTGGAAACTCTTAATTCGCGGCCTCTTTTCATGTTAGGACCCTACAAAAATTCCTGACTATGCCACTCCAGGAGAGGAGGCCTCTAGAAAGGTAGAACAAACGTATTTTTGCCTTGGTACAAAAAAAAGCAGTAGAAGCCACTGTTGTATTATCTTGCTGCTTCTTTCTACCAGGACAATTTCTGTTAACTGAATTTGTATTAATTGAAAAAGTACCTCTTCAGACTCTCACCTGTATTGTTTACAGCGTGAATGCTGAGCAAATCACTGAGTGTTATACTGTTTGACCATCACTTAAAATATATTTTAAAAGTAAGCAAAACATTCTATAAACTTATTTGTGATAGAATATCAATTTAGTGATTGACTGTAGATCATCTACAAGGCTGGTTGTGTCACTAGTGGATTTTTATAACAAACGGAAAGTTTCCATGAAAGCACTTGGAGAAGAAAAGAAATAGTTCTGTGTTCATCTTTTGGGTTTGGTGTTCCTATTTAAGCTTTAAAAAAACTCGCCAAAAAACAAGCAAACAAAACCAAAACAGCAGCAACCACCAGAATACAGTGAAACACTTACATGGAAGTACGTTTTACCACTGAAGGTAGATAAAAAATTCACTGTATCATAAGCGAACCATTTCCCCCTTGATTTGTGCCCAAAATATGAGGAAAAACCTTACAGATGCATTATGCATTTTACAAAAGAACATATGCATGCGTTTAAATCATTTACATTTCATCTTTGCTTTCTCTTATTTTTAACCCATATTATAGCGAATGGCAGCATGTTTGGAAAACCGAGGTTGAAAGCAGAGTTTAAACTTTCATGCACAATAAGCTAAACCGCAAGCAGCGCTTCACTATTTCATGATTTTATTTCAAAGTTTTGATGATGCCTCTTCCTTTCCCTCCAGTGAAACCTGTGACTGAAACTTTGGGAATCTGCCTTGCAAAAAAAAAAAAAAAATTAAAAATAAGGTTATACTGCGGGTGGTTTGTGCTGGTCCTACAGTGCCTGTGAAGAGAGAGAATCCGGCCTTATTGAAGCAGGTCCTCAGGAGAAAGCATAACCACGTGCTTAAGGATCATAGAATCATAGAATGGTTTGGGTTGGAAGGGACCTTACGGATCATCTAGTTCCAAGCCCCTGCCCTGGGCAGGGACACCTCCCACTAGAGCAGGTTGCTCAAAGCCCCATCCAGCCTGGCCTTGAATGCTCTGCGTCTGGGCTCAGTCAGACTGTTAATTGTTGGTGGTTGGGCAGTGTCAAATATTCTTCATGCTATAAAATCCTCTTTGATGGGGAGTGAGGAGGAGGTGGATAGAGAAGCACCAGCTCTACCTGCTGTAATCCCCTGACATGACTACTTTTTAGCACTGCCCCACTGTATGTTAAATTGGTAACTTTGGACTGATCTGTTTATATAGCAGGTAGCTAAAAAAAATTTTGAATTGTGGGTATGATGTTATGTTTAATGTCATCAGCAGGCACCGCTTCCCCATTGCCATGAATGGACAAATAACATCCAGCTTTATTGGCCTAGTTATAGCCTTTTAGTAACACTTGAGTGGAAGATTGTGCATGCCATGAAGTGCTGAACGCGTGCTCTGAAGTGCTGGGATGTGACTGAGAACAGTGATATGTCAGATGGGTGGCAGCCCCTGATGCAGGTGAGGACGTACGTGGTCTGCTCTCCCTGTTCCCGGGGAACGGGAGCTGGGCTCTCGGGGCTGGTGGAAGAGCTGAAGCACCGTGCTGATGTACCCAAATAATACTCACAAGTGGGGTTTGTCACCTTCTCCTCTGTCATGGCTGTGCCACCCATGGGGTGACTCCCTGCAGGGCTGCCGCACGGTCTCGGTGCAGCACCATCCCACTGTAGCGGTGACAAGACCCCGGTGTTGAGACCCGAGGGAGCCCTGCGTGGAGCCAGGGACACTTTGTTAGCTGAGGCTCCGTGCCATGCAGAGTCAGATCAACTGCTTGCAGACATCGGGTGGCCCTCTATCAGGGCACCTGAGCTTGGGCTCATTTCTGCACACATAACCCCATGGGGCTTCTGGAGATGTCACCAAGAGTTCAGCACACGTAGAGGCCACGGGATTTGCTTGTAAATGTATGTTTGAAAGTTAGATATTTACACACGCCTCTTGGATTCAGAACTCAAAATACAGAGTAACTTTCATCCCTCACAGTTTGCAGAAATTTTTCCTCATTGCCTTCACCTCCCAGACTCCCTGTAGGAGTTAAACCCAGAGCTCTTCATTTATTTTGCTGGTAGAGATTGACTTATAATTGAGGATATCACGTGGAGGACCTGTAACTTATTTGTATATCCATCCTTCCATGTTTAAAAGCAAGTCAAGAAACTAATGAGGTTACAAAAATATTGCTGATCCTGAAGCAAATATAGTTGGAGAACATATGCTTTGGTTTTACATTTCTGCCTTTAAAAGGTGACATGTCCCGTGTTTGTCATTTAATTTAACATTCTATATATTTTTAAACGGCTGTATGATTGAAATCTCCAGATGCCACGCTTTGTGCTAAATGAGGTTGACAGTTCAGTGATGTGGAAGGCCATTATCTCACCTTTGTGCTTCTAAACTATAGCCACTTGCCTTTCCCTGTTCATAATGCATTTACTGCATTACAGCCTAGGAATTTTTAACACCTATTGAAAGCATTAATTAGGTATGCCATACTGATGAGCACTTTAAGATGAGTGAAAAGCAAGAACTGATGCTGCTCTTCAAGTTCATATTTCTCCCTTTGCTTGTACTGGGGATCCAGTAAATGACGGATGAACTCCAGTAATAAATGCTGATAACACTTAGTATTCTGTATTGCTGTTCTCTCAGATTTCACAATGAGCAACAATTATCATTATTAGTGATCTGGTACTTGGATGGTATCTTTAATATGCTGCTGGAAAGTGAGTGTACGTTGGTCATATGCCAGTGGTAGCTTGGTGAGATGTTCCTCAGATGATTGGTGTAACCAAGATAACATGAGCTTCCACAGCACACTGTGGGATGTCTATGTTCTCACCTGATGTTTAGTCATTAGTGAAAGGGATTTGTGTATTTTTACAAACTTCTGTTAATGTAAAAGCACCAGAGCAAAGTTCTAGCAGTCAAAAATGCAAGTTTAAAAAAAAAAAAAAAAATTCCAAGAGGTTCCATCTTGGATTTTTGAGATCGATATAATCCCATTCCCATAAGTGGAAGTTCTGTTAAGAACGTACAAATTCCATTTGTTTTGTCCTTTTAAAGGAAAATTGGTTCAATTTCTTTGGATTATTGTGGTGTAACTACAGAGGATAATGAGTACCCATAGAAGGAGAAGACCCCCCTGTGTTCCCAAACCATGCTGGAGCAGTGATGCCCACGCTGCCCCCACCACTGCCGAGCCATGCTGTTCCTGGTGGTCACCGTGAGTGCCAATGTCACGTGTGTCCATTTGTCCATGCCCCATCCCTGTGCATGTCTGAAATGTAAGGCCAAGTGGGCAGGTTCCAACTCTTGCCTCCCTCCCTCGGCTGGTGGCTCCCAACCACGGCTCATGGCCATCTCCATGAACAGCTGTAAGTGGCTCTATCGCTACCAACTGGTGCTATCTATAAACCAATGAACCAAAATTTGGCCTTTTGTATCCTATTACCGTTGTCCTGAGTCAGCAGGTCTCGTATAGAATCATTTTTCTGTAAACTTAGAAAATGGATA
>JAOXNO010000007.1:5939998-5959998 GCA_028565335.1 Limnodromus scolopaceus
TTTGTATCCTATTACCGTTGTCCTGAGTCAGCAGGTCTCGTATAGAATCATTTTTCTGTAAACTTAGAAAATGGATAATCATTACTTGGACTGTTAAAGTTCAGTAATACAAGAATAAGTCATAAATATGTCACTTGTATCTTAAAAGCTAACCAGCTAGAAACTCTCCCTCCTGTCTAATCTGGCCTCCAGTGCCTTTGATCACCATTTTCTCCTCTTTCTCAGCACCACAGCTAACTTCTTAGTTTTCCACATTTTCCTTTGCCGTTGTGACAGTGTTCTGCTGCAGATTACAGCTGTGCTTAGGCACCATAAGGTTTATATGATTAGTCAGCATTTGGTTTCCATATATAGCAAAAGTGCGTCTGGAGAAAATATTCTTATACATATTTCCAGGCAATAGGATCAAAGAGCTCTCTAGGTTCTCAATTTTAATTTATCTCTTCTTGCTTGCTGTATAAGGAACATCAAAAAGAATCCGTGTTTGCGGGAGGGAAGGGAGCCTTTTGCTGTGTAGCTTTGGGAGCACCATTCATCCAGGGCAGCTTCAAACCCCTTTCTTCCTCCACAGCGTTGCCGAGAGGTGAACTTTGGGGTTTATGCCTAACCAGGCATGACTTCTTTCTTTTCTTGAATCCTGTGACCTCTCCCGTTCTTGATACTTGTTTCCTTGATACTCAGAATTACCCCTCGTCTCCGTTGGTCCCCATCGCAGCCGCTGAGCTCATCTTCCTCCTTTGGCACAGCCGTTCCCGTAGTTCTCAATCCCTCCGGCTCCTCTTCTGCCGTAACACGGGCAAGGTTCCTACACTTGCATCTAAGCATTTCAGTGCTTCTTCCTATCTCATCTTTGTTTTTCTCGGTAATTTCCCCAAGCTCTCTTCATACTTCTCAGTATTTTCTTCTACACAAGAAGCTCATCATTCAGGTGTCAGCTTTTAAAACGTTCTGAAGCTCTTCATCTGCTGTGGTGTCTACCAGAAATGATAACAAGCAGCGCTTCAAGTTGGGTCTGTGCAATGACTTACATGTGGAGGTTTATATTATCGTATTAGGTGCTAGATTTATGTCAGTATTTCTTGCAGCTCAATTAGAGCCTTTTTTCTGTATCTTTCATTAGGTTCTTACGGCAGCAATTTGCAAACTTTCATGGTTTTGCAGCGTGCAGCCCCATGGGCACTGCTGGAGACAGCCACAGGTAGTTGTCATTAGTTAGTAAGCACTATACTTTAATTATACAAATCCATATAACATTTTTGTATGAGGAAATTTTCTGAAATGTGAGTAAGTGTGGTAAGCTGAGACATTTGAGACCTTGTTGCATCACATTTTTAGAAAGGCCATTTTTTTTCCTGCTGATAGAAGGTCTGCATGAAAAAAAATAATAATTAGTTTGATTTCAGTCATCTACTCAGCATTTCTAAGCTACTTGCCAAGTGATCCCAGGTGTGGGATTGCAGCAGGTAATTTCCTGCGCTGTATTTGTGCGGATGATTTTCTGTGTTAGAAGATGATATCGGCTCACCTGGCCGCTCCGTGACAGAGAAATCCTTTGTTTATTCATTTAGTAGGCAGATTAACCCTAATGAATATGGCTTCCTGGAAATAGATACAGGGGACAATAGCAAAGTGAGGAGTGGGGAGAAATGGGGCAAATTCCCTTTTCTTTCTTCACTTTTAAATAATGGTAGCTTTCATAGCAGAGTGTTTTAAATCAGAAAGGAACGTGAAATATGTCCACCAGAAATTCTTGATTTTAAACAAAATCTTTTCTTTTGTGGTTCAAAGAGGTGCTGGGGCTTTCTTAGTACAATCCTGCCCTATTGAACCTTGTTTGAATGCTTTGTCCTGACAAAAAGTAGGATAAATAAGCATCTAAGATAAGTGCCTCTTGGTGCAAGTAAGTCCTCGGAGTTGGAGGACCTTGGTGTGTGTTTTATGTGGTTACTCTTCACTGTTTTGCAGAATATAGGGCGGGTGTGTGTATTATTTTTGTTTCTGTAAATTAGAGATTGATAATATAATCTTCCTTTGAAATGGATTGTAAATTGTACTAGGCAATCAGAGAAAAGTGTTACAGTCTTATTGGCTTAAATTACTTCATCTTGTTTCTCTTTGTTTCATGGGGGTAAAATTGTGTGCCCGTATGTTGTGTTTATGTGAACTGGGGAGCTAATGGAAAGCTTCAAGAAAGCATTGCAAATGCTACGATGTCTGTTTTCCTGCTGCATGACGCATGCACGTGCTCTGCACGAGGTCTGTATGAGGTTTATGAAAGGCTGTACCATCATCCCTTTTATTTAAATAAGTAAGAAGTAATTTCTCAGACATTGTTGACATGGCACGGACTTTTGTTAATAACACAATGTGAGAATCTACCTGGAAAAGCAGTGGAGGTGAATCTAAGTCCTAAGAAACCGAGGGAAAGAAGATGGTCGTTGATTTTATGGATCTCAGTCAGGCTTGTTTCACTCAGTTTATGTTTGAACAGCATGAATAAATTAACTTATTCAAGCTCAAAGAGGGCATAATGTCACGGTGAATTAAGTTGTGTATATGTTGGTATTTATGTATTTTTTAATGCATACACACATTAAATAGTATTTTGAATAGGGGAAAACATTTCAGTTTTGTAGCTCAGGTCACTGTTGTGAGCTACTAGTCAAAGTGTAGACATAAGTACAATGAATGGTTTTGCTACGTTTGAGAGAGGAACAATTTCTTGCATTTTTATGTGACTGGTACTCGAGATACATTATTCCCAAGACATGGATGTGTAGACACAGATGTGAAAATCTCTTAACTTCCAACCAAACTTTTCCAGATCTTATCACTATAATTTATTCTTTACCCTCTATAGACCAGAAAAATGTCTTCTTTCACATAACTTTATACCTGAGAGGAAAAGGAGAGTTCTTTTCTACCACATGGTAAGTGTTGAAGATAGGATCCTGTTGGCTTTAGCACGCTGACTTTTGTAGTTGCCTGTAAAAACTCTAGAGTTTCAGAAGGGAAGTGAAAAAACAGAATTTACCTTTCCATGAAGAATAAAAGTTTCCGTTGTTTCTTACTTCCATCGCTGAAAGACTAAATGTGCAGGAACAGATAATTTCTTTGAAAGTATACATTTATACGTGGGTATGTGTATATGTGTATCGGGCAGCAATAAATTACAAATGAATTTGTTTGCTTTGTATGGAGATTGTTTTATCCTTCTTAAAGCTACTATTTATGTAACCTTTAACCAAACAGAGAGTAGCCAAAGGATTTTTGAGAGTGAGAATTGTTTTTCTGGCTGGTGTGCGTAACAACTTAATTCACTGGGATCGTGCGGCGCGGCGGACGCTCGCGCTGGGCGGTAACTCACCACGTTGATATGCAGACAATTTGCCAGAGATTTTTTTTTTTTCCCCCCCTGCCTGTGAAAGCTCAAAATAGATATGTGTCACATTAGGTGTCATTAAAATAGAGCTTGTGATAACTAAATAATAAATTTAGTAGTACCTAATTACTTTCAAAAGATGTTGACACAGTTGCAGAAGAAGAATGTCGTGGATTGCCTTTTGAAACAGCAGAGACTGTCTGTATTAGCCGGTTTCTTTTTTTTTTTCCATTTAGTGAAAACCAAAGGACAACAGTCATTATACGATTCTGTACTTTAAGTATTTTTATAATCCAACATAAATTGGCCCACCCAAGGATTATGTCTGTCTTATAAGGATGTGTTTATATAGTCATTGGGTGAAAGATTGCAGAAGTTGAACCACTAGTTTTGAAAGTCGAGCCAGACCAGGAAAAATCAGGATACAATTTGGCACTTATGGAGACTAAATGATTTCCTTTTTAGCTGCTGATTTCTACTGGGAAATGTATCCTTGGACTGAAAATTGCATCCGGAAAAATGTTTATGTAGTGTTTTTCAAATGACTGATTATTCCTCTAACCTTTAACACGCACTGTGTGTGATTTTCTTCCTTATTAACTCTTTCACAACCAAATGAATGATTTCCTTCACTGTAAATAAAATGAAGTATATATTTCACTACGTGCAATATTTTAATGCTGTAATAACACAGAAAAAGACAAGCCAGGGATTTTATTGCATCAGTCACAGAGGGAAATCCAGCTCATCTTTTGTGTCAGGCTTTCCTGGAGGAAGAGGATCCCGCTATGACAGCGCGGCAGGCAGAGCACACTGACTTTTTATCCTGATTACTGCAGAGGAGGAGAACAAAAATGTTCTTAACATACCATTAGATGTAGTTTCTGCCAGCCAGGGGAGATTTCCTCAAGGCACGTGTCAGAGGTAGAGGGACCGTGCTGCCAACTACTGGCTATTACTTGCTGCTGAATACAGTGAATTAATTCATTGTAGGCTTGGGGTTTGTCTGCGGGGGAGTTGATTGGTGCAGCTAGAACAGAATAAGCAGTTTTAGAGTTGCTCCACAGATGCACGCTCTGTCTGGAGTGAAAATGTTTGCAGTGGTGTCATTTTCATGTAAAGACATACCACAGTGCACTTCAATCAGGCTGGTTGGTATCCTTGGATAAAACATCTTTGCGGGGCGTCTTCTCTTGCACCCAGAACCTCACGGATGCAGGATGTGAGTGTCTGTATGGTCATGGCAATCCCTGCCTGGGCTGTTTCGGTGCATGAGCACGACCGTACTGCCCTTCACTGAGTGAGGGAGCCCCAGGAGACCTTGTGAACATCCCAGGGGAGGGCTAAGCCGTGTGTCTTTAAAAGGCATTTGACGTGATCCTGCGCTGAGCGGATCACACACTAACGAACGAGCGCGTCTGAAACCGTAGTTCCCACTTTGGCAGAGCTGTCTGTGAATTATGGTTGGTGTTCCCCTATGTAGAAACATGCAGAAACTCAAGATTAATTCAACTGGTTTCTGTAAAAAGTATCACCCAGCCCATTACAAGTAATGTACTCAGTAAAAATTGCTTGAACAGAAAAGGGGACCTAAGAAAAGCACAGCAAGAATAGTCTTATAATGGCTGCTCCTGATGGTCTCGTCCAAAAGGACAGGTTTGTGTCCTGGGAGAGGAAGCAGAGTTGGAAAGAAATGAAATTCCAGCCCCGCCGATCCTGATGGATTCGTGCAATGATGTCCACTTCTCTGCAGCTTCCTGGGGCCCCGTGCTGGTAGCAGCGTTCGTGATCGCAGGGTGATCTGTCTGTCCTTCTGACACCGGCCGGGGGGATTAGATGATGAAAAATAAAAGCGGATGTTCCTTGTGGCAATGGTATTGGTCATTCTTGGCCTGAGGGGGATAAGGGAAGTGCCTGGCAGCTACTGTTTTCTTTCATCTCTTCTTCCAATTCTTTTTTTTGAACGTTTTCTCCTGCAAAGTGTTTTGTTTTCGTGCAGTTCAGGGAGGATTTGTATTTATAAGCAAACAGGATGCAGCCTTGCTTACCTCGGGTAGACTTTACCAGGAGCAGCGATTCCCAGGCAGCCTCTTTCGTTTGAGGTAATAATGGGTTTAGGAAATTCATCGAATGTTAACAGTCAAATGTCTTTTAACCACCTATGGATGGAGTGAAATTTGGCAGATGACAGAGGAACCTTGCGTTTTATTCCTAAAGTCTAAATAGCTTGACAGCTGCACAGAGTCCCCTGAATTGATGAGATCTGAATGTTGGGGTTTGGGGTTTTTTTTCATGTGGAACCCAGCAGAGTCTCTGACGGAAACTGTTGACCCTTCTTTGTGCTGTTTCTTTACTGTCTCGTCAAACATCTGGAAAGCAGCATGTTTGCAGTCATTTCACAACATAATTTTGCATTTACATCATGTGTTATCTGGTAAAAGTTCTCTTGTTTTTTCAAGGAGGAGGAAAAAAAAAAAAAAAGAAAAATCAGCAACTCGAAGGCTGCCATAAGGTCAAGTGGTGCCGGTGGATGCTGCCTGTACTAAACATGTGTTTAGCTCAGAAAAGCTAAGGCAGTTCCCAAAAATTTGGTAACCATTATAGGACTTCCTAAGTCAGTTCCGGATGTCAGGCCCTAGGTGGAGGGGGAAGGGGCCGCGGCCGCGTTTTCTCCGGCTTTCCACGAAAGGGATTTGGTCTGGCAGCTGATTCTGCCGAGGAGCACATCACGCAAGGCAGAGCTAGACAGGAAACGCTTCTGAAAGTGCTGTTTGGAGAGAGGATCATGAGATCAGGCAAAGGAGCTGTGAACTTTACATGCAACCGAGGCCAGATAGCATTGCGCTCGCCACCTGAGGGCTTAGAAATAAGAAAGGAAATTAAAGGATCATTTAAGTGGAGTGGGACCAGACAACTTAAATGACAATTTTCATCTTTGAGAAAGGAACACTGAAGTATATTGAATTCTTTGAAGTAAAGGAGCACGATTGAAGTAGAGAATATTTTTGTTACATTCCACGCTCTGGTTTAGCAGCTCTTCTAATATAACCCATCTCTAACTTTCTGAACCACCTATTTATAGCTCTCAAAAGGTTTGACTTTTGAGCAGATTGTGTCTCCCTAAACTGAACGTTGCATGCTCCTTGTAAGCATCTGAAATTAGCCACTTAGATAACTTCTAAATTCTAGCGCGAATTAATTAGTAAGCATAAGTAGCAGATTATTTACTTGGGTTTTGATTCAGGTGAGGTCGTGAATGTTTTTATGTTGCTCACGGTAACTCCTTTAAGTGTAATAAACCTGGGTGTGATCCTAGAACCCTTCAGAAGTTCATGATGAGTGAATAGTGAAGGCTGTCTCTCTCCATTCCCTCTATTTGGAGTTCGGGATTAAAGCTGTGTTAAAACAACCATTGTATGAGACACAGGCCTAGCTATGGCTCTTCATCCCACCGTGGAAATACCAAACAGTGAAATACATGCAAGAGACCTCAAAATTTGGGCCACGCAGAAGTGTTTGCAGGTGCCTTTCTTTGCCTCCCAGCTGTAACTGAATCTGTTCTACAGATTAGATAGTCCAAAACTTTAAGAAGAAAAAAGTAGACAACAGTAAATAATTCTGTTTGTTGGTTTAGGGCTGTAGAGTGTTTTTCTACAGTAATGCTGGGTCTCAGTGCTGGAGTCTGCCCGCTGGATGGATGTGATTTCTGGACCTTCCTGAGCTTTGGAAGTAGGAAGGGTGGAAGATTCTTCTTTTTCTGTGATCTTTCCATGTATGGCCATAATCGCTTTATCTACATGGGCCAGGTTTCCAGGTACCATAGAGATGAGTCTTAACGGGGAAAAAATTGTGGATGGCTGCAATTGTGGTTTTGGAAAAGCTTGCTCTGGGATTTTTGTTTAACAGCTTTTGGATGGGAGGATGCTTAGTGTGCTAATTTGGATGCCAATACTTAGTATGGTTTTACAGCTCACAGTTATTTCATAGTGGTACTGGCATCCGCGCTGCTTGGGGAAAAAGCAGAAAGGTTTTGGGTGTGCATTCAGCTTTTTTCTGTGATGTGTTTGGCAAGCGTTGACGCAGAGTTGGGAATTTGGACAATTTTAAGGAATAATAATGACTCTTGAAATATTAATTGTTTCTGCAGTTGGAACATCACGCAGTAGTTTTAAAGGGATCAGATGCAGGGAGATTGTCATGAGCGCAGAAACCAATGCAGATATTTTCCTTTCAGGATGACATCTGTTTAGTTGTGTTTATAAATAACCTTTAAAAAAAAAAAAAGAAAGAAACAGACAAAATACTTCCCACTTCCATTGCAACAATATGGGAGGTGTCTTGGGAATGTGTTATCTTCTATCAGTTTCCCTTTCCTCATCATTCGATTTCATCATATGCTGATCTTTTTCTCCAGGAATCGGAGGACGGCAGGGCGAGGTATCCATTACCAAGTGTGTTTCCTTGAATGCTTTCTAGTAGGAGGTAGAAGTGAAATACACTGAATTAGTGGAACCAAGCTCAGGGGTGACAGCGCCTTTCCTCTTCATCAATAAAGTACCCTTTATACAGTGAGAACTATTTGTGCGCAAGAGGCTTTTAAATAATTTCTCCGAATGCAAGTCCTGCTAAGCCTAGAAGGTAGTGATGGTTCACTGACTTCTTATTTTTATGTAGGCCATTCTTCCTTGAGGCCACTAAGCCTTCAGGTTTCTCCAAGCCTTTAGTGGTCTGCACTTCGCTGTTATTCTTTCCCTGAGAGTGCTGATTAGTGACTTGCGGTATGGATGCTGATTTATCGCAGCCGAGAGTTGCCCCTTGGGGGCTGAGCAGAAACACTCATGAAGGAGCCCTGATTAAAAAGAGTGGTAATGAAGACAAATGTTTCAGAGGGAGTCAAGAGCAAACCAGGCCTTGGCATTCCCACTGCTCCTCTGAGCCTTTGGAGAGGAGGTAACAGTGGCCAAAGGAAATATTTCCCCCTTGTTGTTTATTTCTCATGGCACTGGAAAAATTTTTCTTTTCCTCCTGGGTGTTCTAACTCTCACTTGTTAACTGCTTTTCATGCAGGGTTGCAATTAACCCTTGGCAGATACTTACCATGTTCCCTTTATATTCACTCTATACATAAAGAAGTTTTTATGTTTTGACCTGTTAACCATTTTAAGATTCTTTAAACTTGACAGTTTCATCTAATTTCTCACGTCATTAAATCGTACTTTATTTTCCAACAGTCCATTCACATGAGGTTTGGTGTTTGTTTGATATCTTTAATCATCTTTTTTCCGCACTGCCCTTTTTAATAAGGAAAAAGAATGACAAAAAGTAATGCTTATAACTGAGTTTTAAATCGGAGAGAGGTCACAAAGTTCCTATCTAGTGTTGGACGTGTAACTAAAGACAGATTTCAAAAGCTTATTGGTAGGATCTAGATGGTTCAACACTTCTATTAACTAGGAATTCAAAACAAAAATATACATAATGATTTCACCCTATTGCAGGTTTTTTTTAAACTCTGTGGGATTTTTCTTTCATTTTTTGAGATCAGTATGGGCTATAATTAGTGTATGAACTGAAAAGCTGAGTACGTGGAAAAACATGCCCTGACTTTGTTGGGGTTGATGTGATGCGTGCAGGGATTAGGTAGGCCTATTAAAATCCATCCTAAGCTCTGCAGTTCTTTCTTGTCAGATTTGTGCTCACGTGAAGATGCTGTTGATCCACGCAGGAGATCCATCCACTGCAGGAGTGTTTATTAAAGCAGCAGTGGCTGGCACCGAGCTGTGTGGACGTGCCTGCTGCCCCTTGGCTCTCTGCGTCCCGACCAGGCGTGGTGTAGGAGCCAGGCTCTGAGCGGGAGCTGGTGTTACTGCACAAGGCTCTTCCTTGCACGGTGCCAGACTTTGCACTTGGCCTTGTTGATTTTCACCGGGTTTCCGTCAGCCTGGTCCTCCAAGTCCCCCTGAGTGACAGCCCTGCCCTCAAGCACTTCAACACATCCTCCCAGTTTGGTCTCATCTGTAAATATGACGCGGTTGGTGGCTTCCTCCAAGTCAGTGATGAGGACAGATTCCAGGACAGCCCCCTGTGGTCCTCCACTTGCTGCCTGCCTCCAGGTAGAGCGTGACCTGTTCATCACTGCCTGCTGAGCTTGAGTGGCCAAAAACGATAGGCAAAACCCAAAGTAATGTGCAGTTGGGAACCTGACTGTGACTTGCATCTCAGACGAGCAAGTGTGGTGAACGCCACAGAGAAGGGAGCAGTAGGGAATGTGGGAAGCGCTCCTGGGTCAGCCTTACAGCTGTGGTAGAAGTTGTTCCCTTTCTTCAGGAAACCAGGGGTGAGCTGAACGTGTCCTGAGCAGGGAGAATGTGTGCATGGCCCTTTGCATTCAACAAGAATTTCAGGGTACTTTCTAAATGTTGCTTAACTTTCTCAAGAAGTTTTATCTTATGGTTGGCTTTAGAACAATATTCTAACCTACCATGCAGGAAAATTCTCTTTCTTTCTAAAATAGTGTGATAAAGAAACAATTCAAGGAAAGAACAGGGAGAAGGGTTTTCTCTGATTGACTGGCCTTGTTCATGATGCACCTAAAAGGTCAGAGATTGTTTTGAGAAAGTATTTTAAAGGATGGGTCTGTGTTTTCTCTCTGTCTGAGAAACCCCTTACAACTTCCATAGCAGTTCTTGCAGCGTTAAATAAACTTACTGTACTAGGACATCTATAGCTGCTATTTAATCAGCCTTATACTTCCAAAGTATTAGGATTTAAACATTTTCCCACATAAGGTTTGAAAAAGAAAGCAGCAGTTAAGGTTCCTTAGTATCGTTTTGTCAAACTGAATTATTTTGTACAGTAGTGACATAGAACGAAGCACTGTTGGGGAGTACGCACTTCACAATAGGTGAAAGATTGTGTGTGATTTGGTGCCAGATTTTTAGAGTAGTTGCTCAGCTACTTAGCTTGGAAAAATCCAGATGACATTGGAAACTTTCAAAACTGGCTAAGGAATCTCAGAGGCTTGTAAAATTTTAGAAGTAACTTTTGAAAATGACTTTTGAAGATGCTGTTTTGTACACCTCAAAATTCCATCGCTTTAGCAGTGTGAACTTCTCTAAATTTACTCAGTTATACAGAATTCAGGAAATGTTGATTACTTGTTGCGAAGTGAAAAGTCATATGAATTTTTTGACATTACAAACTGTTCCGTGTAAAGGGGAGATACATCTCATTAGTGTCTGGAACATTAAAAGATGACAGCGACTGGTGTGAGCGTAGCGGCACCAGCCTTTGGGCCATTGCACTATTCAGAATTTTGGAAATTTTTTGGTTTTAAATCTGATTAACTTGTGGGTGTTGGAGAGCTAGTTCGAGGCTGGCATTGCTGCACTAGTCAGATTGCATCACCGTCAGCTGCCCACTAATTATCAGGAAATTTATAGCTGCATTAGGTAAATGTCACTTCACTGCAGTGGCCTGGAATAAGAGTGTTTTCTGCTCTGAATTAGCACCATCGGCACGTCTCAGTGAGAGTCTATCCAAGCAAGCTAAGGGCTTTATTTATGCACAAGCATATTAGGGTTTTAAGAAGGGGTAGCTGAAAGATGTTGTGTATTGCTTTTTTGAACCGTAACATCTCTCCATCGTAAATGTATATTTATTTATTCATTATGCATAATCACATGTCAAGTGTTTAAAAATAATTTGCTAATTCCAGAATGGCTAGATCTGCATTCAGTAACGTAATATTCTGCGTATACTTAACCTGCAGGAACTCTTCAGAAAGCTAGTCCAGAACAAGGATTACTTGGTCTGTATTCCTTTGGTAAAATTCTGTGTTAGGTGATGTAGTACTTCTGCAAATCTCGGCAAGTATTCTCAAATGTTGCAGAATTAAATAATATATCTTGGACTCATGTTTCTGAGTTGCTCGGTAGAACAGTAGCCTCTTTGACTGAGGGATTTGGACAAATAGTTGCCACTATCTTTAAGTATGGAAGCAGGGACAGACAGTTGTGTGTTCTGATGCACAAATCTCTCTTGGAAAAAGCTGAAGGATCTCACTTCCCTAAAGGCTGAAGATAGAAGAAACTTGAAGGTTAAAAAAAAACCCAAAACATGTACATAAAAAAACCCCACCTTCATTCTTATTGCTTTGGAAATAAGGTTCCTAACTCTTCCCAAAAACCCATCATGAAATTCATTGTGCTTCAGAATGATGCCAGAATTCCTGAAGAGTTTGCCACTGTGAATTCTTTATAAATACCAGAGTGAACAGTGGCCACTATTCTGTGAGTGACAACATCTCAGCAATTACAAGACACTGAAAAAGTAGAAGGCCACTTAGGAAATGCTGACTAAATTCTAGACAAACTTATTCTTTATTTGTTTTAAGGGACTAGATAGCTTTAGTGCTCCTCTTGCATTTTTCTTCCATCAAATCAACTGTAAACTTTTGAAAATTAGGGTTTTTTTTAAAAAAATAAATTCCATGTGCTTGAGCTGTGCCTGGTATAAATTTTTTAGATAACTTCGATTTTCGAAAATAAAAGAGAATCTTTGGACTCTCATTTACAGTGTGGTTTCTTGCTTGCTTTATAATAAATAACATGCAAATGGACAGAAGTGATGTTTAACTGATTTTTCTGCTGGGTGATAACCTGGCATATTCATATTGGGTTTAGATATCCTCCTAAAACACTTCCTGAATTATGTCTCCTTTCACAAATAATCCTATAAAGCAAGAAACCGAAATTGCAGGCAAAGCTTTACTTTTATTCACTGAGCCCCCATGCATTTTCTCGACTTCTGGCTGCAGGAAAGGCACCTACCGCACGCCGCTATTGCACAGTAGAGTCACTACAGTTAATTAGAAAGTCGAAGAGATTTAAAGAAGGTCGCTGTCCAGTATTAAGCACTTGGCTTCCCTTCTGTTCCTGCTCCTGCTGCTTTTATGGTTCAAAGTGATACAGATGAGACGGAGCTCGCATGCTGTATTCGGCGGCCTTTCTTCTGGGTTAGTGACACAAGCATTGGCACAGCCCAACTGAGCCACTTACTTCAAAAGGATCTTTTTATTAGATAAGAGCGGATACTTACACATCGTAGTCAGAGGAATATAATTTTTACAAAAGACAATTCTGCCTGCAGGTCTGTTTCAAGGTTGTATTGAAGTTGCTTCGCTTTGTTCTTCGTAAGATGTGAAACCCCACCGACCCCCCTCTTCTGCTGTACCTCCCAATTCCAGCCTGCAAGAGAAGGACTGAAATTCGGGAAGTAAATTCAGTCTTAAACAGGTTTACTGCCGGCATTAAAACTGTCTTGTGAGAGAAGACTTCATCTGTTCCCCCTGCGTAGCCAATAGTATAGAGTTCTTCCCAGCATGTTCAGTAGGAAGACAGCGATTGCTTTGGGTTTTTATATCTGGTGTGTCTCAGTGTTTAATTACCTTGTCTTATATGAGGGATGAATTTACTTGGGAGTTTTGAATTTGACTCTGGTACAGCAAGATCAAGCCATAAAAGCAGACATCAGTCAGCTGTGCCTTGTGAGCAGCTTCACGCTGACATTCTGAACATGGTTCTGATGATCCACATTACCTTCTGAAAAGTCTGTCTTGCTCGTGGTGGTTTGCAGGGCTCCCACAAGCAGCTGGGGGAGACCATTCTCCCCTGCCAGGCTGTATTTAACCGGTTGTGTATGATACCTTAGTTATTGTAGTGAAACTCTGTCTGATTTACTGTTGTTCCAGTTGGATGCTAAGGGCGGGGGGGAACTAAATACGAATCTGCTGTTCCTCTGCATCATTATTGTTGGAAGTTTTACCAAAGTGCTAGATGCAAAAGTAGTTCTCCTTTCTGGCTGGAGGAGAGCTTGGTGCATGGCAAAACTGAAATTCCATTAATATAAATAAGTATCTTCAGTCAGGTGAATCCCAAAATACCTGGGGTGGTTTTTTGGCTGAAGAAGACATTATTATTTCATCATTTCAAGTCAGTATTTGGAAGGGCATTGATGCCTTTACATGAAAGCACTGAAGAGCTGAAATAGGTAAAATGAAAGAATATGAAAGAGAGTCCCCCTGAGATAAAATGTGTCGTAGCCATATCTATCTGTATAGTACACACGTGCATCTTTCCCGTTTGCATTGCTTGCCTTTGGAAGCAATAATGCACCTCCCTGGTGGAGATCTATCAACGCCCAGAGAAGCGATCGAGACTTTGCTGAGCTCAGATGATCCAAACGTTACCCAGGTACAACTTGGCAAAGCTAATTGTGCAAATCCTGCAGCCTTTGCAATAAGCTGAGAAGCCAAGCAGAGGTTTGACCGGCTGCTGGCTCTGTTCCTTCAGTATCAGCTGGCTCTTCAGGGCCTTTCCTCAGCCTTAGCAGCAGAGATGGTGAGAAGACAAGACCCTGACGGAACAGAAGCATGTTAAGGTGTGTGTATGTAGCGCACATAGTTTTTAAAATTACCTCCAGAAATACGTTTTAAATCTCTCCTTTGTATTTTATAGTATGTTAGGGGTTCTACTAATATGGTGATATTTAGTTTTGTTCCTGGTGCAAGAATGGTCAGCAAAGTCTAGATTGCTATTGCCCATATTCACCGTTTCCTGGCTCTAGAGGTGACCTGCCCAATGGTGGTTTCTCCTCTGGGTTCTCCCTCACCGTAGCTCTGAGCCTGGTCCATCCGAGGGCTGCATTCATACTCCTCATAAACCAAGATCATTCTCTGTTCCAGAAGTTAAAACGTTCCTGAGGTGGCAAACGGCTGAGAAGGTTTGCTTCAAAAGATGCCTAATTACTCACTGTATTTATAGCATTGATTGCAAATGCCGGTCTCCAGGGAGACGGGTAAGTGTGGGGCGAGTGCTGGGAGAGGGGGAAGGTGCCTCTGGTGCAGGTACAGGAGGGGACTGACCCTTAAGGTCCGGGGGGTCCGTCGCTCCGATAGCTGGTTAATATTTTGTGAGGCGGGTGGGTTGTTTCTCTGGAATGCAGAAGTGTGTTGCATACGTCAACCAGCACTGGGCTTCTCGTCTGCGATAGTAAATTAATAAACAGCCAGACTGTTCTTGCATAAAACTTTTATATTAGTGCTTTTCTATAAGAAATGACCTTATATAATTAGATACATTACAGTAGTATGAATCTATAATAAATATATATATAAAATGTGGCATTTGGATATTGCGTGATTTAAAGTATCGTTATGTTCTAATTTGGAAGCGTTTTGGGAAACGCTGATTGGGTAAAAGACACTTTTTTCCTCTAAATTTAACCGGATTGATCATTTTGCAAATACGTTATTATTTTGATACTTTTTTTCACCATGTTTCACACAGAGCTGCTCAGAATTAAACATGCTGATGTAAAAACGCTTCATACGGGGTTCCCAGAACACACTTTGAGCAACTTTACTGACAATTGCTTTTTTATGGGCCTTGGTGGAAGCGAATGACAATCTTTGTGTTCCCTGGAGGAGCATCTATGTTTGCAGGCGGTGATTTCATTCATGATCTGAATAAAATCCCCAAACTTTGGAGTGCTTGGAAGGGTTGAGACGCGTGTGGTTGTGGGGATGTGGCAGCTGTCCCCTGGGAGGGCTTGGGATGTTGGAGTCTTAATTTTTCTCTTACGCCGTTTGACTTGGTAGCTCGAGATCGACGGGATGCTCAGGACGGCTGCTCCCAGTCTGGTGTCCCCTTCACCCAGGGCACTGCTGGGGTGAGCTCCAGTACGCTGCTTACCCACCCTGCTCTTCAGTCCTCATTAACCCCCCCGACAACATGAAAGCAAGACACAGGACGCTTGTATTTGGCCTGAGTTTTGGGCCCCGGCGAGGTGGTTAGAAAGGAGGAAGCCAACACTTTCAACAAGTGTCAGAGCCGCTTTGTTTGGGGCAGGCGGGTGCCGGAGCAGTTCCCACTCCACACGGCGGCCTCTTGAATGCAAATAATGAACATTAATCCAGCCTCGTCGTTCCAGGGTCAAAGACAAAAAAAGAAAGAAATCAGTCAGGGCGACAGCGTGGCAAATCACGTTTGTTCGCCTTGCGGATTAGGTTGGGGTTTTGCCTTTTTTTTTTTTTTTTTTTTTGGACTATCATTTTAACCTGTGCTTTTTGTTCCCTATTTTAGAGCATGTGTAAGAGCAGACATTCCAGCCGGGTTCAGGCTTCCTCCTGAGGTGAGGACTTTTGTCCTCCATTTGTTGTTATGCAATATTGTGCTGCTTTCAGCAGTGAGGTAAAGGGGGGAAAAGATTGTCTGCCAATACGACTGTGATATTTGGATGATTTATCTCATTCCTCTTCTGAGTAACCTAACTTTGACATTATTCGTGAACTCCAAGCCTTGCTTGCGTTGTTCTTGCTGGTAGAAAACACAGCAAGGATGTAGTGGGTAATTGAACCCAGATGCACCGAAGGCTGCTCAGCCAGACTGTTATTTTAGCCTACACTAGTAGGTTTTTTAATACGAGTTTGACCTTACTTTGAAACATTCTCAAAATACCATACTTTAATATCAATTTATACACTTTTGCTCTAAGATGGAGTAGTCGTTCGGAAAAGTAATGAAACACTTTCTACCTGTTAATATAGGAGATGCAGAAGGAGTTTTGGAGTTAATTTATGTATCTAAGGAGCAAGTTTTACATGCTGCCTTTCTAATTGGAGCGTTACCGTGTGCCCGTAGTTGGGATCGTTACCATCGGGGACAAGGGATCTGTGGGGTCGCCTGTGCCCCCCTCCGCAGCGACAGGCAGGTTTGGCAGGAGGGTTTGAGGCTCACAGCCATAGCAAGATTTACCAACAGTCCGTTTCAGTAAGTTATTAAACAGAGTTTAATAGCCACGCTACATATTCATCTTAATTATTTTTAATGGGAGGTAAATGTTTAGTGTATGTGTTCTGTGAGGTTAAGCTGCGTTAGTTAAACAGCTTAGAAATGCATTCCTGATTTAAAAAAGAAAGGGGAAAAAAAAAAAACCACCCAAACCCGTGTTTCACTGCCAGAATGGTAGTTTGATTTTGACATACATGTAATGTACTTTCCATATCCCCACTGTATTTTTCTAAAGGAGGAGCTGCTAACAGCAGTGTGGAGCAGAGCCGTATTTCCCTCCTCAATACACGCTTTGTCAGTAACAACTGAGCACAAAAAAACCTTATGTATAATTAAATTTCCTGTGAAGATAGCATATTTTTTTTTTTTTTCTGCTTAAAAAGAACTGTTTTTCATTCATTAATGCTCTGGTCAGGTGGAACCGAGGTTGCTACCTCTTTAACGTGTCTGTCTAATTGTTCTTTGTTACGTGATGGCAGGGAGTTGAAGTTTTGTGGTCGTACATCAGCAGCGTCAAGTAAAGTAATAAAGAACACGAGGTTTTGTGGTAGATCTTGAAGTTAAATACTGAGTGAAATTGAAAAATTTAATCAGTCTAATTCAGGGTTAATTCTTGTAACTGCTCTTTGTGAAACAGAGAGGGGGTGTTTAAGGGATGTTGAAAGCGAGTGGGTTGAAGTTATTTTAAATTCTAGTTGAGGTGTTGCTGTACCCGCTCGCTGTCAGCGGGGCTGCCGGGAGTTCCAAACTGTAATCCATTGCTCCATGTGAAACCCGGCTTCAGTCGGGCTGATGGTGGCAAACTGCTTTAAACCTGTCTGGCTTTGGGCAGTGCGGCTTAAAATATAGAAAGCGAGAAATTAAAAATGGTTTAGTGTTTTTCTTTCTGTTCTCTTATCAGAAATGTTCGTTCAGACTATAACAACTGTTAGAACAAGATAACAACTTCAGGCCAGCTGTCAAATGTTTACCATTATCAAACCTCTCCCTAGGGTAAGATGCGACTTTGGCTCGCCTCACCGGCAGTAATTTAATTTTTCCTTCGTTCTGACTCGGAAATGGCAGCATTTTTCAAAGCTTCCTCCCACTGATGGCTGAAATTTTCCTTGTGAAATGATTTCCACCAGTCTTGAATCTTTCTTGCTTCTGCCGTCTTCACCTTTACTGATGGTTCTGCAACTCATCACCAGCTATGCAAACTGACAGTTCACATCCTGGGGCAGCAGCCGGGGCTGGCCTGCAGAAAGGAGCAGCCTGACCAAATTTACGCTCACAAGATCTCTTAATTCACAAAAGCATTTGCTCTAGTTCCTGTTCTCCGCTGCAGGGGCTTTTGGGGGGGCGAGCGGGAGAGGGTTCGGAGGGGAGAGAGGCACTCTTCACACTCTGCTGAGTACACAGGCTTTCGAGATGAAAAACAGACGGAAAGAGACATTTCCAGCCATCTTGCTGATCTATGCAGGGGTTCACTGAACTGTGCAACATAGCACCAGACCCATGTATCATTTAATGTGCTAATTTCTTCTCTTTTTTTCTTTTTTTTTTTTTTTTTGAGTGAAGGAGTTTTTCATTTTGTTGACAAGCATATTAAAATTAGAAGTGGAAACAGTTAAAAGAGAGCCTAAAATGTAAACTCAATACCCACCGGTTACTTCCTCCTTTGACATTTAGAGCTATGGGGAGATCTGCTTAGTTTTGAAAAGCCTCTGACAAATGAGAATAGTCAGAATAAGTTTTCTATTTGGTCTGAACTGCACGTAACATCATGATTTCTTTTTTTTTTTCCTTTTTTTTTTTTCCTCCCTCACAAGCTGAAACACATGCCATATGCTCGCCCAAATGCTTCCCCTTCTTGCACTGCAAGACAGATACAAAACTTTTCTTACGTTCTTTTTCCTAGACAAATATTTAGTTCCTTCTCCCTTACAGACGCTCCCTCCTTCTCTCCTTCCCTCCCTTCCAGGACCGGTTGCAGCCAGAGGAGAGCGATGCTTTCCCCATCGCTGTGAGCTCGGCTGGGCTGCGTTCCCTCGGTACCAAAAGGTCATTCAAACACTTCTTTTTTGGGTATTCTTCGCCTCTTAGGAGAAGTTGGAAGCTTCTCCTAAGAATAAACCCGTTTTGCATTTTTGTGATTACTTTGGAGAGAAAAAAATGTGCAATAATACCAGAATGGGGGGGAAGAACCACATTCCAAGTAATTTGATCGCACTCCTGTAGTATTTGCTTTGGTACTTCCCTATCATTAGCTATCCAGTTGCTTAAGGAGCAGCTGCACAGTCTGGTAAATTAATATATATGTTGTATTCAGAAGGTTAGACAGAAGGAAAAGTTAAGTTACTTTCTGCTAGCATAGATCCTGATCTCGCTAACTGGTATTCTAATTGAAGGTGGAGGAATTTTTAGCTCTTTTCATGTGTAAAGTGGTCTTGTCTCAGTAATGGTGGAGTTCTGTGAAATTATATATATATATATATATATATATATATATATATATATATATTTCTGATAGCGTCTTGTGTCCTTAGCATTAACTCTACTTGTATTTTCTGTTTCTGAGCTTTTAGGCGTTGTGAGAAAAATAGGAGAGATTTGCAACCAGGGGCAAGGAGGGGTCAGATGTATCAAATGCGTGGATTCCAGTGAGCAGAGTACCCTGCCTTAGAAATGTGAATTAATAAGAGAGTTTCCTTCTGCATGTACTTGGAGGAGCACAAAATAGTGGTAACTGATGGGGATATTTGTCATCTTAATAAACTGACAAAATGGAAAAATAAACCCGAATCTTATCAGTCTGCATTTTTGTTCGGGCTGAAAGTGTTTGAAGAAAAATCATAAAGGAATCTATGGTAGCTCAAGGAGGTTAAACTCAACAGTTGTTTCCTTTGAAGTGTATGACCACGAGGTTAATTGCCAAAACTGCTTGTGGAAAAGGTGGTAACAATTTAACAAGACTGTACAACTGCAGGGACTCAGATGAATATCAGGTGTTTGCAGATGGTTGGGGTTGGGTGTTTTTTTTTTTTTGCCTAACAGGAAAAGGGGAGAAAAAACCAGAATGAGAACCAGGGGACAGAGTGGGAGAAGAAAAGCCCGACTAAACAGCCAATAATTCCTTGTTTGCTTTGCCAATGAGGCTGTAATTGGCCGGGAGGTTAATCGCAGCCTGTGGATTGGCGGGCGGCAGCGCTCGCTCCGCGCCGTTCGACAGGAGACGGCAATTATTGGAGCTTTCACGTCTCTTCTTTAGGCTCACGACGACTCTGATTTATTAATCCCAGTAAGACTGCTGCGAGGAGTTTACAGTTCAAGGCACGGGGTTTTGTGTTTCTGCTGCTTGCAGTCAGGTTTAGTCCAGAATTTATTTTTCCAGCTCTGGATTGGTAGGTTCATTTGTCCCTTTCTGAAACTGCCATACTTCTAAATCTTTCTTAATTTAGTGGGAACAAAGTCTTTAAACAGAGAATTCCCTGAAGCCCTCCAGAAACCCAATTAGGTCAATGCAATATCATAATTGGAAAGCTGAGATCCTTTATCATTAGTTACACTGGGTAAACAGAGATGCAAAAGTGTGATATAAACAGAAGTAGAAGAAATTCTTTTAATGTTGGTTTTCACTTCTAGAGGGAGACCCTTTATAATTTTAACAATGTCATCAGGGTATTTTAATTTTGTCATTCCTTCTCAGGACTCAGCGGTGGTGTTTTCCACTGTTATATTTTATATCCGTAGCAATTTGTGGAACTTGGAAAATGTGTACAAAGTAC